>JACEEZ010023254.1:239743-277243 GCA_016584305.1 Chionoecetes opilio
CTTAGGAGGACACCCCCCCGTTTAATGTGGTTGACCACTATATTTTTGCATTAGACGTGCATACCATGATAATCGTTAGGTGTCCGATTCCGGGACAGTGAGTGAAAATTTAATGCAAGCAACATTCCAGGAATAAGGAGAAGATGAATAAAAAAAGGTGAAAAAAAAGTTTATACACGATTTCATTTTGCTCTCATTATCTTATTATAGGTATAGTTTACTGCAATTTTTATACATTCATGATATGCACTAATGTCTCGTGAAGATGATGGTATGTTCAGCTGTCCTAAATATCATCTGGTAGTATGATAATACCGTATAATAGTACAACATTTTAGTGCGGGCGGAGCACCTGCCGCCCGCCGCCCGCCGCCCGCCCCTAACCAACACACAACACAACATTTCTTATCACCAGCATATAACACCCTATAATGCCGCATTAGTCTTGCACGATCAATTCATACACACCTTGCAACACTATTAATACGTAAACACCAATTGTTACGTTGTAGGAACTGAAACAAGGCTGTATTTGCTTTATAAACAGAAGATGAATGTCTGTCAAAGGCCCACAGCAGCTCACTAAGTCAGGGTCTGACCATGCCTTAGTTTTCAGCGCCTTTAGCGGTGCCACTAAGGCAGCAATCTCGACTGAGCATTGCGGTGGGAGGGCGTTTCGCCTTACCACAGGCGCCCTAGTGGATAGGGCGCCCTAGCTCACTCTCAGCATCTGGCCCCTGAGTCCTATGTCTGTTGGAAGGACATACTAACGGGATTTCAAAAGTTAACTGTGGCCCAGGGCAATGTGAAGCCTCTGTCGGGTCCAAGCAAATATCCCCCAGAAAAGCATCACCTGGCTCCATAATACGGCCTCATGCAAGTAAGTCTCTGTCAAACAGAGTACTGGGGCCAGATGCTGAGAGTGAGCTAGGGCGCCCTATCCACTAGGGCGCCTGTGGTAAGGCGAAACGCCCTCCCACCGCAATGCTCAGTCGAGATTGCTGCCTTAGTGGCACCGCTAAAGGCGCTGAAAACTAAGGCATGGTCAGACCCTGACTTAGTGAGCTGCTGTGGGCCTTTGACAGACATTCATCTTCTGTTTATAAAGCAAATACAGCCTTGTTTCAGTTCCTACAACGTAACAATTGGTGTTTACGTATTAATAGTGTTGCAAGGTGTGTATGAATTGATCGTGCAAGACTAATGCGGCATTATAAGGTGTTATATGCTGGTGATAAGAAATGTTGTGTTGTGTGTTGGTTAGGGGCGGGCGGCGGGCGGCAGGTGCTCCGCCCGCACTAAAATGTTGTACTATTATACGGTATTATCATACTACCAGATGATATTTAGGACAGCTGAACATATCATCATCTTCACGAGACATTAGTGCATATCATGAATGCATAAAACTTGCAGTAAACTATACCTATAATAAGATAATGAGAGCAAAATGAAATCGTGTATAAACTTTTTTTCACCTTTTTTTATTCATCTTCTCCTTATTCCTGGAATGTTGCTTGCATTAAATTTTCACTCACTGTCCCGGAATCGGCACACCTTAACGATTATCATGGTGTATGGCACGTCCTAATGCAAAAATATATAAGTGGTCAAAACCTGCGTTGAACGTCAAACTTGTGATGAAACAGCTTTTGGCGGGGGAGAGCGGTGTGTCCTTGCCATAAGTGCTTGGTTAGGGAGGGAGGGACAACATTCCTTGCTTCAGCAGAGACGTGTTCAAGCCTTGTGATTGGTCGAAGCTGCCTAAGCAGCGCTCAGATAGGCAACGTGATTGGCTAGTAGGATTCTCGGACCACGCCCACGCCATAGGCTTTGGAGGTGTAAGGCAGTGCAAAAGCGCCTGAACTTTCGACTGTACATGGGCTTTAGTCGGTGCCTTAGCCGGGCCGTTACAAAAGCGCCTGAAGACGGGTAAGGCGCTCTTTTCGCCTTACCTCTATGGCACTTCTCAGCATCTCCCCCCTGGGCCCCTTAACCAAGACTGCCCCTTCAGGAATCCCCCTCAGAATATCTCAACAGCAAGAAAGAATAAAGGTAAAGAATTAAACAAGAAGCAAGAAGACCCCCCCCGTATCACACTGGTGTACCAGCGGTAAGATGGTCCAGTCCAGGGGGGAGATGCTGAGAAGTGCCATAGAGGTAAGGCGAAAAGAGCGCCTTACCCGTCTTCAGGCGCTTTTGTAACGGCCCGGCTAAGGCACCGACTAAAGCCCATGTACAGTCGAAAGTTCAGGCGCTTTTGCACTGCCTTACACCTCCAAAGCCTATGGCGTGGGCGTGGTCCGAGAATCCTACTAGCCAATCACGTTGCCTATCTGAGCGCTGCTTAGGCAGCTTCGACCAATCACAAGGCTTGAACACGTCTCTGCTGAAGCAAGGAATGTTGTCCCTCCCTCCCTAACCAAGCACTATGGCAAGGATACACCGCTCTCCCCCGCCAAAAGCTGTTTCATCACAAGTTTGACGTTCAACGCAGGTTTTGACCACTTATATATTTTTGCATTGGGACGTGCCATACACCATGATAATCGTTAAGGTGTGCCGATTCCGGGACAGTGAGTGAAAATTTAATGCAAGCAACATTCCAGGAATAAGGAGAAGATGAATAAAAAAAGGTGAAAAAAAAGTTTATATACCATTTCATTTTGCTCTCATTATCTTATTATAGGTATAGTTTACTGCAATTTTTATACATTCATGATATGCACTAATGTCTCGTGAAGATGATGGTATGTTCAGCTGTCCTAAATATCATCTGGTAGTATGATAATACCGTATGATAGTACAACATTTTAGTGCGGGCGGAGCACCTGCCGCCCGCCGCCCGCCGCCCGCCCCTAACCAACACACAACACAACATTTCTTATCACCAGCATATAACACCCTATAATGCCGCATTAGTCTTGCACGATCAATTCATACACACCTTGCAACACTATTAATACATAAACACCAATTGTTACGTTGTAGGAACTGAAACAAGGCTGTATTTGCTTTATAAACAGAAGATGAATGTCTGTCAAAGGCCCACAGCAGCTCACTAAGTCAGGGTCTGACCATGCCTTAGTTTTCAGCGCCTTTAGCGGTGCCACTAAGGCAGCAATCTCGACTGAGCATTGCGGTGGGAGGGCGTTTCGCCTTACCACAGGCGCCCTAGTGGATAGGGCGCCCTAGCTCACTCTCAGCATCTGGCCCCAGTATCCCTTTGAAAGGTATACAGTCAACAAAAGAAAATAGGGAAGACCATCACGCACTCATAAATTCCTCCGAAGAAGAAAAAGCTTAGACCCCTCGAAGCCACGTACACGCTACCAATTGTACAAGACTTCGGAATTCGGGAAATAAATCCAGAAGGGAGGAAAAAGCTGTGTAATGCACATAAATATCACCGGAACCACCAAGCCAAGTGGTATACATCTCTTGGTCTAGTCGGTTAAGGCGCCAAGTGGGAGCAAATCTGGTGATAGCGACGGTTGGTCCGAATCCTCGCCGGGCAAGGAAAAAGGAAGTGATTTATTTCCGAATTATGATTACCAGCCTGAGTCCTATGTCTGTTGGAAAGACATACTGACGGGATTTCGAAAGGTAACTGTGGCCCAGAGCAATGTGAAGCTTCTGTCGGGTCCCAGCAAAACCCCTCCATAGAAGCATCACCTGGCCCCATAATACGGCCACATGCAAATCTCTGTCAAACAAAGTACTGGGTCTCCCCTTGAACAAGACTGCCCCTTCAGGAATCCCCTCAGAATATCTGAACAGCAAGAAAGAGTAAAGATAAAGATTGAAGATAAGAAGTAAGAAAAAGAGAAGAAAGAAGACCCCCTCACCCCCGCATCACAGTGTGTGTGTAATATGTATGTGTGTGTGCGTGGAAGGCGCTATATTCACAGTGTGCTCTTAATCAGATGTGTGTGTGTGCGCGTGGAAGGCGCTCTCATTCTACCTGTTCTTCTATGAGTTCGTCTATCTGTCTAGCTGTCCATTTCATTGTAGGTTCATTTGAGTTCCCTGTAAGGATTGCGATGCCAAATGTCATCACTTGCATGACGACATGGGCCACTTGACCCTGTCTATTATTCACTTCTTTCTTATGTAAGAAATGTAAATTACTGTTTAACTTTCGCGGCGAGAGAGACCCGGATGTGAGCGGGAAAATGTTGGCGGGAGAGTGTTATGTGCTTGGTGCGGGCCCGCGGAGAGCGAGAGACGAACCGTGGAGGAGGGAGGAAGGCAGGCACTGCCGCCGGCCTGGCGGGGGGGCTGCCGGGCCTGTTGTTTCTCCACAACGGCCCTTGAAGGATCCCTGGCTGCCTCGTCTGCACTGTGGGACTGTGCAGCGTGACCTGGGACGTGTGTGGGTGTGTCAGCCGAGGAGAGAGAAGCGGACGGTGGAGCGGAGAGGGACGCGGCGGTGGCGCCGACAAGGAGGGAAGCACATACACCGCTGTTGGCGGGTGTGTCGCCGGGCCTCACGTCCCTACAACGCCTTTGGAGGACCTCTGGCTGCCTCGCCTGCACTGGGAAGGTGCAGCGTGGTCTGGGACATGAATGGTGTGGTGGCGAGAGACGAGTGGGTGGAGAAGCTGTGTGTGGTGTGGTGCAGCGTAAACCATTAAGTCAGTGCGTGCCTATTGTGCAGTGGTGTGGAGTGGTGTAAGCCATTAGGTCAGTGAGTGCCTAGTATGCAGTGGTGTGGAGTGGTGTGAGCCATTAGGTCAGTGAGTGCCTCGTGTGCAGTGGTGTGGAGTGATGTGAGCCATTAGGTCAGTGAGTGCCTAGTGTGCAGTGGTGTGGAGTGGTGTAAGCCATTAGGTCAGTTGCGTGCCTATTGTGCAGTGGTGTGGAGTGGTGTGTGTGGAATTATCCACCAACCACCCACTCAATAATTGGTAGAGTGGTGGTTTTGTTCCCCCCCCTTGTGAGGGAGGTATTGTCCGCTCATCAAAGGGGGAGCGTTGGGATATATATACATATATAATTATAATGGTAATGGGTATTAATTAAGGTAATTTAAGTAAATGATAAGTACTGGGATATTATAAATGAACATTTCCAGTGTTATTAACCATTTGCACTTTATATGATTAGCACCTTGGTTGAAGCGGCCGGTCATTGGCTGCCACCCATTAGATTCTCGCCACCGACGATTTGACACGTGTAGGTGGGATTTGTGCGGCCGGTCGCCGCCGCTGGCTTAGATGTCAGTACCATTCCAGCCCCCACGGGATTAACATCTCTCTTTAATCTTATCTGATTACACTGAGAGAATTGTACATACGTTCATTTTGGTACATATAAGTGTTAAAAATAATAGGACGTGTTAATAACGCTTCCGCCTCCGCCCTTCACCTGCGGCCTCAATCACGCGCGACCATTTCGAATAACAAGACATTGCAGTATTGATAAGCCTACAACCCAATTCAACCCTACTATCCACCGATAAGTATCCTAGTTAGTTGACTGGTTGGGGTATTGTGTTGGGATGAGATAGAGAATGGGTTTCTATAGGTAAGATCTCAAATAAATATATGTTTGTGACATAAATTTCCACACCATTTTGTGGAAATTTATGTCACAAACATATATTTATTTGAGATCTTACTTATAGAAACCCATTCTCTATCTCATCTCGACACAATACCCCAACTAGTCAACTAACTAGGATACTTATCGGTGGATAGTAGGGTTGAATTGGGTTGTAGGCTTATCAATACTGCAATGTCTTGTTATTCGAAGTGGTCGCGCGTGATCGAGGCCGCAGGTGAAGGGCGGAGGCGGAAGCGTTATTGTAATAAGGCGTCTGATGGGTTTTCACACCCAGTTTATTCACGACGCGGCGAGATGTTATCACTGTGTTGATTTTAACACGTCCTATTATTTTTAACACTTATATGTACAAAATGAACGTATGTACAATTCTCTCAATGTAATCAGATAAGATTAAAGAGAGATGTTAATCCCGTGGGGGCTGGAATGGTACTGACATCTAAGCCAGCGGCGGCGACCGGCCGCACAAATCCCACCTACACGTGTCAAATCGTCGGTGGCGAGAATCTAATGGGTAGCAGCCAATGACCGGCCGCTTCAACCAAGGTGCTAATTATATAAAGTGCAAATGGTTAATAACACTGGAAATGTTCATTTATAATATCCCAGTACTTATCATTTACCTAAATTACCTTAATTAATACCCATTACCATTATAATTATATATATATATACTTCCCTACGCTCCCCCTTTGATGAGCGGACAATACCTACCTCACAAGGGGGGGAAGAAAACCACCACTCTACCAATTATTGAGTGAGTGGTTGGTGGATAATTTCCACAGTGTGAACTATTAGGTCAGTGAGTGCCTAGTGTGCAGTGGTGTGGAGTGGTGTGAGCCATTAGGTCAGTGAGTGTCTAGTGTGCGTGCAGTGGTGTGGAGTGGTGTAAGCCATTAGGTCAGTGAGTGCCTAGTGTGCAGTGGTGTGGAGTGGCGTGAGCCATTAGGTAAGTGAGTGCCTATTGTGCAGTGGTGTGGAGTGGTGTGAGCCATTAAGTCAGTGAGTGCCTATTGTGCAGTGGTGTGGAGTGGTGTAAGCCATTAGGTCAGTGCGTAAGAGGAGTGGTTGTAGGACGTGTATGGGTTATTGTGATACTGTGGATGTGGAGAGAAGTGTTATTCTTGGGTTGTGTAACTATTTTTGGTTTGTGTTAGTAAAGTAAGGCAAAAGGAATTTAGTGTTTCCTTGTGCCCTGGCAGGAGTTGTGTAAGGGGGGGTTAACCGGGAGAGTGTGACGGGTGGGGTTTCTCTGGGTGAGTCGCAGTAGAAGGGCGAGCTTTGTCCGTGACGGGTGAGTGAGAGGGTAGCTTTTCTCGGATCTGATCTCTGAAGGAATTAGAGAGCTGATTTCGACTCATTACACTTATAAACTACAACTTATATATGCACAAACACATTGAAAACCTACCACAAAGCTTGAAGGAGGATTACTGGTCATCTTGCGGTAGTAGGGGTAGTGTAAGTTAATGTTACTGTGGAGCTGCCGCTTGACAGTTGTGTTGCTGGTCTGTAGATGACGAGTCGTTGACGTCACAACATGGCGCCGGTCGTTTTAGGGCCCACAAATTTTCCTCCACTTAAAATGGCTGTATTATCAAAAATACTGTTCACATCGAAAAATCAACATAACTGTCCAACTACATGAAGCTTAAAGATTTCCAATCTATCGTTACCTCAAGTAGAGTAAATGGGTCCATTAATCGGTAATTAATACCGAAATACACCCAAATACGTTTTTGAAATATATGTATACATTTTATACCATATTTTGGTATTGAAACATGATACATATACGTATATTAATGCGTATTTCTGTATATTTTGATATATTTCAGTATGTTTTCAGGGTTATTTTGGTATATTTCGGTATATTTCGGTATATTTCGGTATTAAGAGACCGGTGGATTACCCATTAGGCCAAATAGGCCATGGCCTAGAGCCACCCGCTTCAGGGTGCCCCGTACATTTTGAATTACTGCCAGCTAAAAAAAAAAACTCCTAAATTTATGTAAGGTATAGGTATCTATCTGTGCTATCACACACATGATGATGACAGAGAGTTTTCGACTTTTCGCTCTCTCACATAAACATAAATCAATGAAATTATATATATTATTAAGAAATGTTGTACCAAAATATGAATACTTCAACCTACGTCCAAACACACATTACCCACCGTCGGACAGTCCCAACCAGCTGATCGGTACCAGTGATGCCAGACCTAGAGATTTTTATTTTCCCCCTAGTCCTAGATCTTAGCATTCTTGGTCTAGTCAACTCTGAGGGATCTGATCTCACCTTGGCAAGTTAAGGCATTGTGACTTGTGAGTACAAGTGAGTACAATTTCTATTGAAAAAACTTGGCATCTCTAGAATGTTTTCATAATTTTCTCATCATTTTTCATAATTTCATAATTAGACTATTAGATAGACTACTAGATAATTAAGACTTTGTTATATGTGATCCTAAGTCGTGGTCTATGAAAATATCAGATTCACTTCGACACTCATTCATTGATGCAGAAAACTTCAGTCAGACACTAGATATAGATTTAAAAAAGTCAGCAAGGGTTTACGATGATGGTAAAACAAGGTATTTGAATTCATCTATGTTTTTCCAGGAAACTTGCCAATTCTGAAACTGTGAAACGGTCATGGATGGTTCTGAAACCGCAGGAAACTGCGGCTTTGAAACTGAGGCTACTGCTCAGCTTGCAAAATATTTTCAAACCAGGTCCAGAAAAATGCATTTACACGGGGATTTAAATTAATGACTGGAAAAATGCTCAAAGAATTGACGATCATGAAAATAGTGCTATTCATAGGATCAGATAAGATACTTTGATCCTATCTAGACACTTTGCAAGTACCAACTACAAGGTTATTGACTATACAAAGCGCCACCACGCCAGGACGAACCTGGTGGGCTCGAACCGCAGACCGAATGCAGGGACGCTGCTATTCATAGGAACAGTGTTTTTCTACCGTATGTCTTGCACGGAAGGAAGGTCGAATAGACAAACATTTAGAAATTCAGTTTGAAAAAGAACGCAATTATTGGAGGAAAGTTCTGGAAAGAGTGGTTGCTGCTGTAAAATTCTTAGCTCAACAAGAACATGCATTTCATGGTGAAAATGAGGTGCTTGGATCTAACAACAATGGAAACTTTCTATTGATTTGTTAGAGCTGTTAAAACAATTGATCCCTTTTTTCTTTTCTTTTTTCCCCTTTTTTTTTACATTTATGCCTATAGCGCCTGTAAGCAGTGACCTCCAGGGCTCGGATGGTAGGCCCTGGAGGTTCACTTGAGGGCTGTAATGGTTGGCTTTCGCCCGTGGAGGCGCAGGGAGGATTTTTATAATGACGTCTGTGGTTAGAGGCTCATGCCGCCTCCCTGTGTCCTCCGAAGCACTCGAAATCGAAGGTACACACACACACCAGGGGCGGATTTATGGTGTTCGGGCCCTAGGCCTGTAGGAGTGCGGGGCCTTGAATAAAATGTGGTTCAGAGGTCTTTCATATTAGGTTAATTGAAACTTTTTCCACCCATATTTTACATTATGTTGGTACTAATTTGTGGCGTATTATGGTACATGCAATGTAACAGTGTTCGAGCAAATAAGAAAAGTCCAGCATTCAGATTTTCATTGAAAACATATTTTCCTCTGGGGTGCGGGGACCTTGCGGGTGCGGGGCTCTTGGCCACGGCCTACTCGGCCCCCCCTAAATCCGCCACTGACACACACACACACGCACGCACACACACACACACACACAGACATATCAGACTATCACAAAAGACCATGGAGTCCACTCACCGTCATATTGGGAGAAGAAGTGGGCGAGGGAGTGATAGAGGATTTTTTTCTTAAAGACGTCTGACTTGTTGAGGAGCAAGATGATAGGAGTGGTGTAGAAGGGCGGATATGTCAGCAGGGCTTCGAAGATATCCAGGCTCTCCTGCACCCTGTTCTTGGTCTGCTGGGAGGGTTGGTAGGAGGGTGAGACAGGTTATGATAACAGTAATGGTGAAGGTGTGAGAAGACGAGGAGTAGGATAGTTAACATATTTTTTTCTAATGTTTTTCGTTTTTAAAGAAAATAAGTGGAAATGGTATGAAATTGAAGGACGAAGAAGATTAAGAAGCAAGCTGAAAAAACTAATAATTTGATAAATATAAACAGATAGATGAAGAATTAAAAAAAAATTATAAGAGAAAAATTAAAACTCTCTCTCTCTCTCTCTCTCTCTCTCTCTCTCTCTCTCTCTCTCTCTCTTTCTCTTTCTCTTCTCTTCTCTCTCTCTCTCTCTCTCTCTCTCTCTCTCTCTCTCTCTCTTCTCTCTCTCTCTCTCTCTCTCTCTCTCTCTCTCTCTCTCTCTCTCTCTCTCTCTCTCTCTCTCTCTCTCTCTCTTTCTTTCTTATCTAGTAGACTTTGCGAGCATGCAAAGAAGTTATTAAAATATAGAAAAAGTTAAAAATAGAAAAAGATCGATACCTAGTATTATTCGTACATTTCAACACCATTCAACTAACCATAAATAATCCCACCACATTTACTATCTCTCCGAATCCAATACATAGTACAGACACGTACACACCTCACCCTGCCATTCGGCTTCTTCGACGCACTGATCGTACTCAGCGAGGGAGGCAAGGAACAGTATAGCGGTGGGGCTAGGGAAATGCGCCGTCCACTCACCACGCGCCGCTCGCTGTCCACCCATGTCATGCATCGTCATTCGCATCTCACCCACGTCGTAGGTCGTGGTGATGGAACATTTCGTCGGGTACCTGAAGGGGCGGGACGCAAGGGTTAATCAATCAAATCAAGGGTTTCATTGATGTGACGACTCTCGAAAGAAAGGAAAGACAGCAGAAAACATCGGACGGATGAATCAAATGTTGAGATAGACAGATAGACAGATATATGGATAGATATGATATATCGTTCAATCAATATATATTGAATACTGTATACTTGGAGACATAGACCCTGGTATTGAAAGTGAAACCCAATCACGAAGACGATAGTGATCGGACAATAATTCCGGAGAATAAGTTTGGTGTAGGTCATCTCCAAGCACCCGAAGAAGCCCGTGAACTTGCGAGTAGTGTCAGGTTTACAAACCCTTGCGATTTATATATTGATAATATTATTTACAAGAAAGAAATTAACTTCTGTCATTCCCATTATAATATCTTGTTTCTTATAATTTCAAAATAAACTACTACTTGCATTAGTAATGCTGTTTTCAATAGTAGGAAGTGGAAAGAAAAGATTGCACGAGGTCTGAGCGGTTGGCTATGCTGGTAAAACATGGCAACGCCAGGATGTAGCACGACAAGGCGCCACCCATAACAGCCTCCTGCTTCACTCCTAACTGTCTCAATACAGCCCTAACACTGTTTTATCAATCACCTTCCCAGCCATAAGGGAAGAGGTCAGTAAGTGGGAGTGTACCACGTCTATAAAGGGAAGTAAGGTCATTTGTTTACTCAACCGGGGTCAACCCCACGGCCAGGGTGTGTTTGGGGGCGGAGCTTCGTAACGTCAGTACATACCATCTATACAAATATGTTACACTGTATTTTTTCTTTCGATAAGCTATTTCAGGAGAGACCTTTAGGACAACTTAATTTCAATTTCATAAATTACACTACAATTATGTACTATTGTGAAGATATTGATGAAATTACTTGCAGCTTTTGTTAATACGAAGGCAAGCTTCGGGCGAGGAGTAACGCCCGATGAATTTCTTACGATTGTTGGCAATAATCTAGCGATCCCCACTGGAAAACTGGGACTTGGAATATCAACACCCGTTTTAACATGATGTGGAAGCCCATCTGAGTCAATGGGCCCCAGACATAACTACGTCACGGTTTGTTTACATCGGTGCATTGTGGAGATAAGGTGGGGTCGCCGCGGGTGGACCTACGAAGGGAAAACTACGGCGATGGAAGAATTTCGAGTTATTTTGCGCGAAATTGATATTCCAGGTGCTATATTACTGTGCTCTGTTCTCGCTGACAACACTATAGAGAAGACCTGAGGTAATGGCTGATGTGCAGAGGCTTCTAAACCAAGAAAACAGAGTCATAACAGAGTCTCGTCAAAAGGTAAGCAACTGGTAGGTACGTAATGTGTCCCTACCACTTGCTTACTTCTTAATGAGACTCTGCTGTGACTGTTTTCCTGGTTTAGAAGCCTTTGCACATCAACCATCACCTCAGGTCTTCTCTATGTTGTCAGCGAGCACGGAAATATAGCACCTGGAATATCAATTTCGCCCAAAACAACTCGAAATTTTTTCGGCGTCTTAGTCTTCTCTTTGCATGGTTTAAGTGTTACTTGACGAGCCAATGAATACTCTTGAGTCTATACCAACAACACCAACCTTTGCTTTGATTTATCTTATTACTCCATCCATAAACAAGTTGCATAACCACGGTGACATTACCCATCCTTGCCTCATGGTACCTGGTACTGTCGTCTACCGATATTTTTATCCCTACACAAATCGGGAAAACTCGCCGACGGTAATGGTTAGGTTAGATTTTGCCGGCGAGTTTTCCCGATTTGTGTAGGGATAAAAATATCAGTAGACGACAGTATCAGGTACCATGAGGCAAGGATGGGTAATGTCACCGTGGTTATGTAACTTGTTTATGGATGGAGTAATAAGATAAATCAAAACAAAATCTAACCTAACCATTACCGTCGGCGAGTTTTCCCGATTTGTGTAGGGATAAAAATATCGGTAGACGACAGTACCAGGTACCATGAGGCAAGGATGGGTAATGTCACCGTGGTTATGCAACTTGTTTATGGATGGAGTAATACGATAAATCAAAGCAAAATCTAACCTAACCATTACCGTCGGCGAGTTTTCCCGATTTGTGTAGGGATGAAAATATCGGTAGACGACAGTACCAGGTACCATGAGGCAAGGATGGGTAATGTCACCGTGGTTATGCAACTTGTTTATGGATGGAGTAATAAAATAAATCAAAGCAAAAATCAACCAACCATTACCGTCGGCGAGTTTTCCCATTTGTGAAAGGGATGAAAATCGGAGACGACAGTACCGGTACAGTCACGCAATGAACTTCGCGAGCATTTGGGGCGAGGCATCCCATAAATTTCCCAAATTTTTTCCTTCTACAAATTTTTCCTCATCTCCTCTTAGAGACCCGCCCACCCCCCCTAATACCACACCGTTTCAAACCTTCCCGACTTTATGCTCCCGAGAGTAAATTTGTTTTTAAATCCCGCACCAAAAGCTAATGAAAAAATTTTAAAAGCTCCCCCCCCCCCCCTCTTTCCCTCCCTTCCTCCTTCCATTGACCCCTTCAATGGGTTTTTTTTTTTTGTTTGTGTGTGTGTGTGTGTGTGGTGTGTTGTGTTGTGGGTGTGTGTGTGTGTGTGTGGGTTTTGTTGTGCGTGCGTGCGTGCGTGCGTGCTGGTGCGCGCGCGTTTTGATGTTGAAAGTAGCCAAAATATTGTTTTGGGAAAAAAACTTAATTAAAATTTTAATTTACATTATTAGTGTTTTCCTCTTTTGTGATAGTGTCCCCAGAAGAGGAGAGAAAAAGAGAAGAGAGGGGAAAAGGGAGGGGGGAGAAGAGGAGGGAGAGAGGAGGAGGAGAGAGAGAGAGAGAGAGGAGAGAGAGAGAGAGAGAGAGAGAGAGAGAAGGGCTAATCTGGTAATTATGGGTTAACTCCTGCACAAACCAAACCCACTAAAGACTTTTATAAGGTGACGTCCGGGGTGCTAAAAACTTTTATCCTTCTTGTGCCTCAGAAAGGGCTTTTGGGGGGGGGAGAGAGGGGGGGGGAAAAGAGGGGAAGAAGAGAGAGAGAAGGGGAAGAAGGGGGGAAAAAGAGAGAGAGAAAAAAGAGGAGGGGGAAAGAGAGAGAGAGGGAAGGAGAAAAGGGGAGAGAGGCAGGAGGGGAAGAAGAAAGGGGGGAGAGAGAGGAGAAGGAGAGAGAGAAGGGGGAAGAAAAACTGACGGGAGGAGAGAGAAGAAAAAAAAGCGGAAAGGAGAAACAAAAAGGAGAAGGGGGAAGAGAGGGGAAAAGAGGAAGAGAGAGAGAGAAAAAAAAGGGGGGGGAGATTCAGAAGAAGAGAAGAGGGGGGAAAGGGAAAGACGGAAGGAAAAAAGGGGGGGGGGTTTTTTGGGGGGGTCCCCCCCCTTTTTTTTTTTTTAAAAAAAAAAGGGGGGGGGCCCCTTTTTAAAAACCCCCTTTTTCCCCTTTTGGGGGGGGTTGGAAAGGGGAAAAGGGGGGTTTTTAAAAACCCCCTTTAAAACCCCCGGGGGCCAAGAGGGAGAAAGGGTGGCAGGGGGGGAAGGGACCCCCCGTGGGATTAACCATCCGGGGGAAAGGGAGGAGGACATTGTACAGACTTGAAATAGGAACGATATTTTTTGGAAAATACGAAAAGGAAATGGAAGGGAGGATCCAACCCTGGGGTGTTCGCGATTTAGGGGGAGTGACGGTACCATGAGGCAAGGATGGGAAATGTCCCCGGGGTTATGCAACTTGTTTTTTGGGGGAGTAAAAGATAAATCAAAGAAAAATTTTAAACCAAAACCTTTTCCCCGGGGCGAGTTTTCCCCCGATTTGTGTAGGGTAGAATATCGGTAGACGACAGTACCAGGTACCATGACAAGGAGGGTAATGTCACCGTGGTTATGCAACTTGTTTATGGATAGAGTAATAAGATAAATCAAAGCAAAAGGTTTGGGGATGTTGGTATAACTCAAGAGTTTTTATTGCTCGTCAAGTAAACCCTGATGTACCACATTTTTATAGGAAACAAAAAAAGGAATCAATAATAAGGTATTTTAATACTATCATAACCAGGGAAAATGTATAAAACCCACAAAGAGAAACAAAACGCTGAAAAAATTTCGGGGGTTGTTTTTGGGCGAAAAAGATATTCCAAAGGTGCCCCCCCCTTCTTTCCGTGCTCCCTGGCCAACAAGAGAAGACCTGAGGTAGGGTTTATGGCAAAAAAGGGTTCAAACCAGGAAAACAGTCCAGCAGAGTCTCATTAAAAAATAAGCAAGTGGTAGGGGGCAATTACGTACCTACCCCGTTGCTTACCTTTTGCGAGGCTCTGTTTTGGACTCTGTTTTTTTTGGTTTAGAAGCCTCTGCACATCAACCTTTCCCCCCAGGTCTTCCATAGTGTTGTCAGCAGAACAGGGGCCGTAATATAGCACCTGGAATACAATTTCGCGCAAAAATAGCTCGAAAATTCTTCCATCGCCGTGTTTTCCCTTCGTAGGTCCACCCCCGGGCCCCTCCTTATCTCCCCAATGCCCGATGTAAACAAACCGTGACGTAGTTATGGGTGGGTCCATTTGCAATATGGCCGAGAGACGATTTACATAGAAAAAAATCTAAAAAAAAAACACAGAAAGGAAAAAGATCGAGAGAGAGAGGAAAAGAAGGACGAGAGAGGAAAGGGGGGGGAGAGAGAGAGGAAGAGAGAAAGAGAGAAGAGAGAGAAGAGAGGAGAGGGGAGAGAGAGAAGAAGAGAGAGAGAGAGGAAAAAGGGGAGAGAAGAGAGAGGAAAGAGAGGAGAGAGAGAGAGAGGGGAGAAGGAGAAGAGAGAGAGAGAGAGAGAGAGAG
This sequence comes from Chionoecetes opilio, assembly GCA_016584305.1. Lineage (NCBI taxonomy): Eukaryota > Metazoa > Arthropoda > Malacostraca > Decapoda > Majidae > Chionoecetes > Chionoecetes opilio. The sequence goes on from JACEEZ010023254.1 coordinate 254,958, forward strand.
AGAGAGGGGAGAGAGAGATGAGAGAGAGAGAGAGAGAGAGAGAGAGAGAGAGAGAGAGAGAGAGAAGAGAGAGAAGAGAGAGAGAGGGAGAAGAGAGAGAGAGAGAGAGAAGGAGAGAGGAGAGAGAGGAGAAGAGGAGAGGACGAGAGAGAGGAGAGAGAGAGAGAGAGAGAGAGAGAGAGAGAGAGAGAGAGAAGAGAGAGAGAGAGAGAAGAGAGAGAGAGAGAGGAGAGGAGAGGAGAGAGAGGAGAGAGAGAGAGAGAGAGAGAGAGAGAGAGAGAGAGAGAGAGAGAGAGAGAGAGAGAGAGAGAGAAGAGAGAGAGAGAGAGAGAGAGAGAGAGAGAGAGAGAGAGAGAGGATGAGAGAGAGAGAGAGAGGAGAGAGAGAGAGAGAGAGAGAGAGAGAGAGAGAGGAGAGAGAGAGAGAGAAGAGGAGAGAAGAGAGAGAAGAGAGAGAGAGAGAGAGAGAGAGAGAGAGAAGAGAGATGAGAGGAGAGAGAGAGAGAGAGAGAGAGAGAGAGAGAGAGAGAGAGAGAGAGAGAGGAGGAGAGAGAGAGAGAGAGAGAGAGAGAGAGAGAGAGAGAGAGACCCAACCAGCTAGCGGAGATTTATAGGCAAATATATAAAAATATAAACAAAAAATAGAATGTTAGAAAGAAAGATAAAGAAGAATGACCTTAGATAAGGAGAATAGGTAACATATTATCTTTATCTTATGTAAGGATTCAAAATAGGCGGGCTGACGTACTTCTGCTGTCCGCAGTTTTTTGTTTAGAGTTTGTTTACCAGTCTGGAAAGCGCGGGAAGGGTTAGAGACAACACTAGAAGGAGATTTACTAGGTGCTGGAGGAAGTTTGCTGGGTATAAAGAGGTAGGTTCAGTGGCGTAGCTAGGTATTTATCATTAGGGGGTCACCTGGGGGGGGCACAGCTGACTATAGGGGGGCACTAGATGAGCCGAACAAGTCCATACAGCTGGGGAGTTTGGTGGGAACTGGGGACTTACTTTAACTTACAGTGCCAAGACCCCCCCCCCCCCTTGCATATTATGCATTCTGACCGATATCAAGAGTATATTTGATGTCGTATGGACTATGGAAGGTTATTAGATTTTATTATAGGTGTGTGTGTTGAGTACTGTAGGGTATCATCCAGTTGCTGATGGAGAACGAAATAAAGCAGTCATGACCAAATATTGAATACATATAATACCACTTATACAAAACTCAGTACTTTGTGGATTCAGTGCCTGCAATGCTTTCATAAGTTCACATGCTTCATTACTGAAGCGCCTTGTCATTTATGTTAAGATATGATCTAGAATAGGAGAGAAGAAGTTAATTCGTGTTGAATCCTTAACACTGAAATCAGAGTGTGTGTTCCCTGACTGCTTTCCAATAGAATCAGTAACAACAAAATCCTGGTGGGTGGTGACCACTGGGAGTATTTAAATAAAACTATAGATCAAGAAATATTTATACTCATGTGTAAAAACCGATATATATTCATCCCTTGACGTATATGACCACATCAACAAAACTTCACAAAATATGTTATTACCTCATTATAAGGCACGAAACCAACTTTAAATGAATTATAAGAATATGTACATAAGAATTTTATGAACAACCACTCGTATATGAACTATCATAGAGGTCCACAAAAGAAATTAGGAAATTAAAATTCTGGCGGTATGTAGTACTTTTTTACTTAACCAAAACGCCTCCATTGTGTAGACAGTTTCCTTTTTCCTTGGTTGATCTACACATTCTACACTCTGAAGTATAAAAAACCATGAGCTGCTAAGTTTCTCTAAAACTTCATCCCACAAAGCATCGGCAGTAGTCGCTGCCGTAAAAGGCCACGAATGATCGGTCACTGACTTTGTTTTGTTATGTTGGTCTAGAAAAACGGTATAAGACACGTACAAGGGGGAGACACGTACCAACACAAGGCATTATAGAAAATTTGAAAGGGTAATGGTGAAATTTAGTTATGTTCGTTGGTGTTAAAGTGATCAAAGAAAGTATATGCATTAACTCAGTTTCAGAGGCATGTTTCTTTCTTTCAAGCAGAGGAAAAATATTTATTGTATATGAGGTCGAGGGTAAGTCATCAGTAGAAATTATTCATAATACTCCATGCATGCTCCCTCAGTCCTACCTAGTGGAACACGGTTCCCACACCACGCAGCAGCCGTGGCCAGTAGGTGGGCACCTGGGGGGGCACCGGCTTCTCGTGGGGGGGCACGTGCCCACCCATGCCCCCCCATAGCTACGCCACTAGGTAGGTTGTGCTCCATGTTTGTTCTATTTATGCAGAGATATATGAGGGACGGTGTAACGTAACAGGAGTGATATATATGAGATATAGTATAGTGTTCGCTGTTAACAGGGATGGTTGTGTCCTGTTGTTGGGATGAGGGCTGCTGCTGGCCGAAGAGGCCTACCGTGCACTGCCAAAGCAGGAGTTTTGCTGTGTTAAGCCAGGAGGGATCCAAAACAGTGGGAGAGCAGTGACCTTGGGATGCTACAAGGGTACTCCATCCAGAACACAGTGGAGACTGTGCCTGGGTCTGACGTTGCAGGTGAATGGGCTTAGGGGATAGACTATCACCTAAACCCCTTCATCTGCAGCGTCAGACCGAGAACGAAACGGATCCACTGAGAACTGATTGTAGTGACTCCAATGTTGGGCTTCACGCCAGCTGCTTAATTACCCTAAAGGTCACGCCACGCCAGATGTGCGGCAGACCTGACGGGGGTGACCTAAATTCCCCGCACCTCCTGCGCTGGGAGCGGGAGCCGGTCAGTCTTCCACCTACCATCACAGAGAGCTAACACACTCCGCTCTGTGATGCTCGCGCGTCCGTCTCCGCTGCAACTCGTGTTTATTTCCGCCTTAATAAACTTGTGTGCGATCTTAGTGTTTGGTTTATCCCGTGTCTAGCTAAAGAACCACCACAATTGATGACCTCGAGTGTAGCTACGACACGATGTATACTAACAGTGCGCACCTCCACCTCCCGGCTTTCACTTATGGCATAGCCACGTGGTTTATACACCTTGAAGCTTCGTGGGGGGGCTCCCCGGAAATCACGGATCTCCACAAGTTTCAGGCGCTTGTCAGGGCGATTCCGTCGGACGTCGTGCCCCAATCTCCTATCTTACGACCCCCCCTTTTGACCAGAAATTGAGGCGTTGAAAATCCCTGTCCGCGCCATTGGAAGGTGGCGGGCTACGGGGCTGAGTCGACACGCTCCAAATGACGGACGTCGCCCCTTCAGCTTTCCTCTCCATAGCAGGCCCTTTAACAGGGCGCGGGTATTCCATTGTCCGGGGCTAGCTTCGTTACCGCCCACCAGCTCATGCCCCACACCGTCCGCGTGCAGCTGGCGGGCCTACGGGCCCGGGTCCCCATCAATGAATACTCGGAGTTCGTTGAAAAAATTTTCCGCGGCCTACCCCTCGTCCCCCCTTCCCTGCCCCCCCCCCCATCCTGTCCCGCAGCGCCCCCGACGGGGTCCGGGGGCCCGGGGGTTTTTTACCCCAAGTGACCCCCCGCCGGCTCAAGAAATTTCTGAGCGCGTGGAGGGGGACCCGGGGACGCAGAGGGCCAGGGAAAGCCCGGGCACACAGCTCCCAACGGACCCCCCCGCCTCTAACATGGCTTCCGCCATTCGCGATTAGAGGCCCCTTTCAGCCCCATCCCTTACTAGCCCAATAATTGTTATTCCCATGGTCGCTTCGGCCTGCAGCGGGAAATTTGTCAGCCTCCATGTCCGGGTCGGGAAAGGGACCGGGAATGTTCCCTGTCTCCTGCCCCATCTCTCGGGCCTCCACCGCGGGCATTCCCGGGGCCATACTCCTGAAAAAAACCCCCCCGCCCCCCACATATGCCGCCCACCCCCGCCAGGTTCAGCCGTGCACCTCCGCCCCCGGTAAAACCCACCACAGATTCTCGTATACCCCGCCCCCGCTCGCCCCCCGTCCCTGCACGCCCCGCCTCCGTCGCCATATCCCGGGCCGCCGGACGCAGCTTTGGGTGGCCGACACGCTGTGGGGGATGCTTACCTGGGGGATTCGGGGGGAGGTCAGGTTGTGTCCCCGCGGCAGATGATCGCCTCGCCCGCTCAGCACCGCTTACGATTTTGGGCCCGCCAAAACCCCTATCCCCAAACTTGGGGCGACTCTCCGCCTCTCCTTCACGCCTGGGCCCCTCGCCCTTCGTCTGTCCTTTTCGGGGGTGGTTAAGGGGGATCAGCCTACCCGGGGGTTTGTTTTCTCCTCCAGACTTGTCGTTGATCTCCGGCGCGGACTTTGCGATCGCCCAACCAAACTTTTTCCCCTCCCGGCCCCCTGCGGGCGGCGACCGCCCCTTGACACCCCTCCCCCAGGCGGTCCTGTACGACCTCTTCTCGAGGACTTCCCTCCTTTTTCTCACCTCCGGCCAGCCAAAAAGGACAAAAAGGTCACACACACCATCGCCACGAGGGGCCCCCCTTTTTTTGCTCGCCGCGCGTCTAACCCTGAAGGCCCCCAGGCGGCAAAATGACGGCTTTAAGTATAAAAAAAGTCTATTTTTGGGCCCCGCGAGCTAGTGACTAGCTATAGGTGGAAAGATCCCCAAACCAGGGAAACCCTGGGTATACAGGCAACCAAACCCCATCGGTTTAGGTAACCAGGCTACACTTAGATCTGAAAAAAAAAGAAACCACTTTGGGCAACCCCCGTGCCAATCCTGACGAGGCCGGCTGTCCGCCAGGGCTGGGAGCATCAAAAAACCATCCCAATAATCACCCCCGGGGAGAGGGGCTAAAAAAACTTGCGGGGAAGGAAGGGTGGGAGGCCAAAGGCCGTGCACTCCCTTGTCAGGGCCCAAAAAAATAGTTTTTTCATACTTAAAAGCCGTCATTTAGGTCCCCTTAGAGCTAGTGCACTAGCTACCTGCCATTTGGAGAGGGGGGAAAAGAAGCCCCCGCCCCCCCGCAGGGGGCAAAAGAGCACCCTGCCAAAAGAAAAAAAAACGAACCACTGATACTCCCCCAATAAAGGAGGACGTCAAGGGGAGGCCCGGCGTCCCCCAAAACCCCGCCCTGGACGGGGGGAAGCCCCAGGGAAAACACAGGGGAAGCCCAAGACGGATGGGAAGGAAAACGAGTCACAAGCACTACCCAAAGGCCGTACTGCACTGTCCCCCTTCCGTACCCTCCAAGAAGGGTCGGGGGGATGGCCAGAGACGCAGCAAAAAACCCCCGGACGACTGGGCGCGAGGGGCGTGACCGGATCCCCCGATGATGACCCCTCGGAGCCGGCCGGCAATCCCCCTGGTGGGAGGGGACGCCCGTGACAGGATCGGGGAAAAACGGGAAACTGCGGGTCACACGCCCAGGGCTGGGAAAGCACCCAGGTAACCCCGGGAGCGCCGAAACCGGGCACAAGGGGGTGCGGCGTCCCCCAGCCAACCCGGGAACACGAGGGTTTGGGGGAAACGGGGCCCGCCGCCGTTTACCCACCCCCTTGGCGAGAGGGAGAGGGAGACAGCGGAGCCGTCCCGCGAGAAGGTCTCCCGGGGGGAAAGGGGGTCGGCCCCTCAGTGAGAAGCCCGAAACCCCGTGCCGGGGCCCCACCAGGAAAAAACCCTTTGAAGGAGGCGAGGCCCCGGCAGCGCCACCCAAACTGGTCGCCCTGCAGGAACGGGAAAAACCTTCCCAGGACCAAAGGGACCGGACGACGGGGGGGGGGGTTTGGGGGAAAAAACCCTTTTCAACGGGGTCCGGGAACGCCGGTCCAACCAAACCCCAACCGTTTTTTGGGGGTTCACCAGGGCGCTAGGTGAGTGGAGAGAGTAGCGGGGACCCCCAGGGGTCGGGGCCCGGGAAAAGGAGGGGAAATCCAGGGACCGTTTCAGAACGTCGCGGGGGCCCCTTTATTTGAGGAACGACTGAAAGGCCCCTCCAGTGAGACTGATATGTCCGAAAGGACGGGCGAATGCCCCCAAAAACATGTCCTCCGCTACCGCGTCCGAGACCGTCCGACGGAGAGGGTACGGAGAAACCCCAGGCGTGTACTTCAAGGGGGAAAAGAACCTGGGGGGAGCTCCCCCAAAACAAAGCGAGGGCCCCTGAGGAACCGGGGAGGGACACCAGGCCTTCAGTCGGAGAACCCGGTTGCCCCGGCCAGAGAGGAGCCACCATGGTCACCTTGCCCCCTGTGGGAACGCAGTTTGTTGCATACTCAGGAGGACACTGGTGCAGGGGCGGAAACAGGTAAAAATGCGCCCCCCGGCTGGCCCTGGCGAAACCCACCCACCGCCGACGGAGCCGCAAAGCGCCCCGGGCAAAAGCTGCCACTCCCCCGACGAGCCCCGGAAGCGAGAAGGGCGTCGGCCTACACTTCTCCCCCCCGGCGGGAAAACCTGGCAGAAGATGAAGGGGGAAAGGGCCCCGGGCCGAAGATCGCTCCGAAAGGGACAACAGAAGGGGATCTGGATGTCCCTTGGGGGGCGAGCATGGACCGCGCCCCATTTTTGCCACCCGAAGCAGAACCCGTCCCTTCTGGGATGGGGTTTTCGATGGAGGAAAGAGAAGGGGGACCAGCAGTCCTTGACTTTTGATGTGGAGTCTGCGCCCACCCGGACCACCCGCCGAAACCCCTGCCGGCCGTGGGAGGATTGGTACCCAAAACCCGACGTCACGCATCCGACATCACGAAACCGAGGGGGCGGGGGCAGCCACCCGTCCACGCGGAGGAAAAACCGCCTCCCCCAAACCCCACTCGTCCGTGGTGAGGGCCAGGGGAGGACGGGCGGAGCAAGTGCGGGGCCGCCCCGGGAAAACGGTGTGTTCACCACCCGGCAAGGCGACGGAGACAAGGCCCCTGGGGGAGTGACTTTGCGGCGAATTTTGAGCGAGCGAGAAGGGACCCCAAGCCTCCTTGAAAAAAAAGGGGAACCGGGGGCCCGGAGAGGCTTGATGAAGTTGCCGTTTTTTCCCCCGAGATGCGGACCGCACCGAACGGGAGCCCCATTGCATGCCCAGCAAGTATGCGGGGAGGGGGGTAAGACGGACTTTTCCTTTTTGACAAGGAACCCCTCCCCCCCGCCACCGCCAAAGCTCGGTCCAGCGCGAACCGCTTCTCCTGAGACGGGGCGGACCCCCAGCCAATGCCCAAATACATGAGCAATTTCACCCCTGCAACACCATCCGTGACCCACCATTGGTAGCCGCGAAAAAAACCTCGGAGCGATGGAGAGGCCAAAGGGCATTGGGAAAGCCACGTGTCCGATCCCAAACCCTGGAAGGCCCCAGGAAGCCGGAACCGAGGAGAATGGAGACATGCCAGTACGTCCTTGAGATCGAGGGCGCCATCCAGCCCCCTTGCCTCACCGAAGGCGGCCCTGGGCCAAGGGTCAGATACGGAAACGGTGGTTGCGCACAAATCCGTTTAGGCGGCTGGGTCCAAGTAACCGCCCTTCGAAGAATCCTTCTTGGGTACGATGAAAATGCGGGAAAAAAAGACCTTTCCCCGCGCCCTTTTCCATACCCCGGGGGAGTGCTTCGACACGTGTGCGGCGAGCACTGTGGAGACCCCGGGGCCAAGAAGGAGGTCGCCAAGGGGCGGGGTGGGCAATCCGGGGGCCCAAGAAAGATCGTTTGGAACCCTGGCGGCCCAACCTTTCTGCGGCCGTGCCCGAAACCCGGACAGGAGGCCCGGAAGGGGGGGGCTCAGAAAAGAAGGAACCTTGGAGGAAGGGTTTTTGGGGGCAGAGCGGGCCCCCGGGGAAAGGCCCGGACCCAGAGCCCCTGAACCGGGAAGGCCCACCCCGATGGGGCGACGAGGGTCCTGGGGGCCTCCACACGGGGGTGGCATCCGGATCCCCCCCCGCGAGAAGAGCCCCGACGAACCGGGGGACCCCCCCCGGCCGGACGGTCGGGGGGGGGAGTAGACACCCAAATGCGGGGGGGATTTAGGCGAGACACTGTGAAGGAGGCTCCGAAAGACCCCCGAAACGAAGGGACTAATCCCGGGGAATCTGCTGCAGTCAGCTCCCGGGAGGCCCGAAAGGCCCCCGTCGAAGGCCCAAACGGGCATGACGGCCTGCAAAGGCAGGGCGGCCGTCGGGAGGGGGAGGCGCCGAAGCATCACAGGGGGTCGACAAAGCCGACAGACATCCGACCGGGAGGCGGGGAAAAGGGGGAAATTGATCCCCGGTGAGGGGGGAGAGACCTCCGCCGCTGACTGAAAAGGGAACAAAGAGGTCAACAGGAGGGGTGTTTGGTCCTGAAAACCCGGCGAAAAAAACTCCTCCTTTACCGGGTTTCGCCCCCCACGGAGGGCCCTTTGGCAGAAAGCCGGGACCCCCCGGGGGAAATCAGCCACACACGTGGGGAAAACCACCAGGGGGCGGAGAACCGGGATCGGGGCCCAGGGCGGAGAAGGGCCCCGGTTCACACTGGTGGTACCCGCTCTCCACACTTCGGCAGGGGCCCGGGCCCGGCCTTACCAGGGCAAAAGTTCTTGGCCCCCCAGAGAAAGCCCCCTGGCATCCCGGCTTCCTCCACGCAGGGAAGCCTCCCTGCCAAAACTAGCTCACCAGAAAGGGCCCGAGCTCCAAAGGGCCGCCGAAGAAACCCCAGGGGTGCTTCGAGGGAGCGTTTAGGCGAGAGAAAGGAACCGGCGGTAGAGGTGGGGCTCCGTCCCCCCTCCCCCCGGGGGACGCACCTCCAATCCGGAAAATGGGGCCCCCCAGCCCTCCCCCAAACACCGTGGCAACAAGCCCCCCCCGTCAACCCTCTCACAAGCAAACGACGGTGGCATCGGTGAGGTAAACAGGACGGAGGAAAAGGAGAGAGTCCCAAAAGGGATCCTCCGCGGGGCAGGGGAAGTGCACCCAGAAGGGGCCCCCAGAAGAAAAAAGGGAGGAAGGGCCCCGGGGGGACAGGAAGCCAGGGGGGGGGGAAGTCCCCCAACCCTCGTCGCTTTTGGGGAGGGAGGGCAGCATCCTCTTCCCCGTCGGAGCAACCAGGTATATCCTCGACTACCACAGATCAGAAGGAGGCACCGGGAGAGGGAAACAGGCGATGGGGGCCTGCGAGCCTCGGGGTCGGAGAATGGGACCCGAAGTTTAAATGGACCCCCATTCTTTCCATGAAAGGGGTTCCTGAAGTCATCCAAGCCGACAACCCCCGGGGGACAGGGGTGAGGGTGGGGGAAAGGCCCAGGAGAGCTGAACCCCCGTAGGGGCCACAGACCCAACCCCCGGGAATCCCGACCTGGATCGCGGTCATGGGGAGGGACTGAGGAGACCGCCAGACTGCTCCACCCTTTAGCCGATCGACGCCGAGCTCAGGAAACAGAGGGAGGGGGTCGGGGGCGAGACGAGGAGGGAAAAAACGTTGGCGAGGCCCCGCCGAGAACCCAGAGACCGGGCCGCCCCGGACAGACGGAAGTGGTGCGTTTTGGGGAGAATTAAAGCCTTCGACCACCACTCCCTTTAGCAGCATAGGATCGCCGGAAAACGGGCCACCCCCCCCCCGGGAAAGGGTGAGCCCCAGCCATTTCCCCCACGGGCAATCGGGGACGAAAAAGGTCCGACAGAAGGGACGGGGGGTGCGAGGAGCAGAGGGGGCCTCGGACCTAAAAGGCACCCACGCCCTGGCCTCACAATTTATCCCTGGAAAAAAAGGGTAAAACAGGAGAGGGAAAGGGACTAGACGCCAAAAACGAAACGCCCCCAAAACCCCCCCCCCCACGCCACACGCACTGCCCCGACCCCCAGGGAAGTGGATGGGCGGGGGAGGGGGGGTCACAGGCAGCCAGGGACCCCTAACTCCCCCACCCGGCCCAGGAGGGTCCGGGGGGGGAGCGGGGAATTTTGGGCACCGCAAGAGCGAGTAACCCTCCCCCCACTAACCCCAAAGTGCAGGCCAGGGGGGTGGCAGACCCGGGACCACCAAACCCCCCGCACCGCCCTTGGGAGGGGGCCGGGGGGGGGGTGAGGGGTGGCGGGGAACAACGTAACCATCCGCCCATCTCCCTTTAAGTGGCAGACCCGGGACACCAAACCCCCGCACCACCCTTGGGAGGGTCCGGGGGGGTGGGGGGGCGTGGTGGGAGAATACGTAACCATCCGCCCATCTCAGTGAACGTGCAGACCAGGGACCACCAAACCCCCCCACCGCCCTTGGGGAGGGCCGGGCGGGGGGGGGGGGGGGGGGGCGGGGGGAACTACGTAACCCTCCCCTCCTCTCAGCTTACACGTGGCAGACCAGATGTCAGGGCCAGGGACGCCCGGGGGGGAAATAATGCCCAGGGAGAAAGGGGGAAAGCCGCGCCCCTGGGGGTAGCTTAACACCACAGACACAGCACCACCCAAAAAAATTTTTAAAACACGCTGGCCCGGCCAGGGATGAAGAAAAATACACTCACCCGGAACCCCTTTGAAGGGTTACAAGCAGAATGGGTAAAAACTTTCACACACACCCCCGTAAACCGAAAAAAAAGCAGGTCTTTCCATATGGCCTGAAAAGAAAAAAACACTGTTCAGGAGACGCAGCAGGTTTGACTCAGAAAGGCAAAATTTAAAAATGTGGCTCCCAGCCGGCTGGGGGACAGCCGGCCTCGTCGGGTTGCCGGCGTTGAACGTGTTTTTTTTTTTCGACTAAGTGAGCCTGGTTACCCAACGATGTGGTATGGTTGCCTGTATACCCGGTTTGCCCCCGGGTGGGGATCTTCCCATCCATAGCTAGTGCACTAGCCTAAGGGGACCTAAAAAAAGGGGTTTTAGCCTTAGCAGAAAGGGGGCCTTCGAACTTCCGACAAAATGCTGGGGTTCACCTTCCCTATGGTACCCAAGGCCCAAAAAGGCGAATGGCGCGCGGCGGCGAACGGGGTCTCAACGCCATGACTTGGGGGGTCGTCCCCCATTCAACCGTGTTGGATTTCACAGCATGCTACACGGGGGGTCAGTCTTTTCGGAAAATTTATTTCTACGGGCCCTTTGACCAGATCCCCGTGGCTACGAGGACGGGCCCAAAACTGCATGACGAGCCTTTCGGCTGTTTGAGTACCCCTACATGAATTTCGGACTAGCAAGCGGCTCAGACTTTTTAGCGCTTTTTGGATAAAGAGTCAGGGGGCTCGACTTCGTGGGTGTACGTCGACGACTCCTTGTCGCTCATCGTCGCACCACCCAAAACGAGCCCCCCGCGCCAGCGCTCCTCGCCTTAGGAGTTGGTTTAAGGAGCCCCCGCGAAGTGTTGTTGGGTGCCCGGCGTTGGACTTCTTGGGCCCCCAGAGTCCCCGTCAGCGGTTTCCCCCCTCCCGCAGAAGGTGAGGATCGGGACTTCCACGGCCCGTACGGTCAGGAAGCCAGGGAATTTCTGGAGGATTATTTTTTACCACCCCTTCATTCCCCCAAACTGCCGCTAGCTCGGCCCCTTACATGACCTCCCGAAGGGGGGTAAAAAAAATTCACCCAAGCCCCTGCAATGGTGAGGGAAACCGAGGGGGCGTTTTAACAGCTCAAGCAACAAATCGCTTCCACGACGTCCTGCCTACCCAGTCCCCAAATGACCAAAACCCTCCCACTATGACGCCTCAGCAAAGCGGTGAGCGCCCCTCCTCCAGCAGAAGGTGGAGGACGAGCTTCGCCCTACGCTTTCTTCAGCAAGCGTTTTGGGGCCTTCCCAAGCCCTCAGCGCCTTCGATAGGGGCGTTTGGGGGTGTAGAGGCCGTGAGACATTCCGCCCCTTCTTAGGGGAGGGAGTTTCAAGTAATGACAGATCACAAGCCATTAACACGTACACGCTATGGTGCAATCTGGCAAAAGTTTCACCCCCCGGGTCTCCAGACAGCTGGCTTATATATCCGAGTTTACCACAGACATCAGCCATATCCCGAGGCAGGACAATACCGTGGCCAACGCCCTCTCCCGCTGCGCTACAACCTCCCGGATGATGTCCGCGGTCACGATGCCTGCGCCGCTCGATTACGTGGCCCTGGCGGCGACACAGGAGGGAGACCCTGTGTTGCAAGTCCTGATTGAGGGGCCCACAGCGCTCCATCTGGTCCTGCACGCCGTCCCCGACTCCGCGGCCAAACTCTGGTGTGACGTATTTTGTGGCCCCGCATGCCCATTCATCACCCGTCAACACCGCAGATCAGTGTTCAATCACTACCACTCCCTGAACCACCCCGGCATCCTCGGTACCCCTCGCGTCATCAGCAAGCGAGCGGTATGGACGGCTGGGGCGTCTAGGGGCGTCTGGGGCGTCTATGGACGGCTTCGTTCCTGAGAACTACACAACGCGCTCGGGGCGGGTCATTCATCGCCCACAGTTCTTCCGAATGCAGTAATACAGCGGCTTTGTTCATTCACGTATTATTATTTTTTTTTTTTTTGTGAATAGGGAGTATTGTAGTGACCCCAATGTTGGGCTTCACACCAGCTGCTAATTAGGTAATTAGGGTAATTAGGGTAATTAACCCTAAGGGTCACGCCACGCTAGATGTGCGGCTGACCTGACTGGGGTGATCTAAATTCCCCGCACCTCATGCGTTGGGAGCGGGAGCCGATCAGTCTTCCACCTACCATCACAGAGAGCTAACACACTCCGCTCTGTGAAGCTCGCGCGTCCGTCTCCGCTGTAACTCGTGTATATTTCCGCCTTAATAAACTTGTGTGCGAACTTAGTGTTTGGTTTATCCCGTGTATAGCTAAAGAACCACTACATGATCAATTCAGAAAAGAAATCCCCTTTCCACTATCACTGATAGTGGAAAGGGGATTTCCGGCATGTGAGCTGTGCAGTGTGCATTGCCACCTATGGGTTGAAGCCAAAGATATTATCCTTGGTTGGAGCCGTGTATGACTGAATTGTTGTAGAGTAAAGAGGGATATTGTGAAGGTTGGCTGTGACAGGGAAGGGACCAGCAGGCTGTGAGAGTTTGTCGCAGGAAGGTGATGTGAAGTGGTAAGAGAGACGGAGTTATTGTATCGGCCGCTTTTTTAAACATGGACTAGGGAGAGTTTAACGTGGAGCTTCCATGTTAGACTCAAGTGGTACCAATGCCAAGAACGCGTGTTTTAGACACCAGCAGCCAGAGCTAACATGGTCTTATGTTGATCCACGACTAAGACCACTCTGCGCTTTGGTTGGCAGCCCTGAACCAGGGAGATATTTTGTTAGGGGACGGAGAAAAGAGGAGGCATTTCGCATTTGTCTCCGCGCCCTGCTACCGAGAACAACAAAACACACCATACCATATATTCACCCATTTTCTTCATTTATTCACTTTTTTACCCACATTTTCCTTGATCTTCATAGCTCTCCCCACTATCGGGAGTCAAGATTCTCATGGTCGTGTTATAGTTATTATTTAGTTGCACAACTAATGAGGCCTTAAAGTAATCGTCCAGACCCATTTTTTCTTTGCATAATTATGTTGAATGTTCATTCAAAATACCTAATCCACAAAAAATAATTCATTTCTACGCCTTATTTCCCTAAAAACATGGCTTTTGTAAAAAGCGCGGGAAAAACAACAGGCACATTCCAGCCGTGGCGCGAAACTTGCTGGTGACGTCACATGAGTAAGCCTCCCAGCCCTGCCTGATACAGATACACGGAGACTCAGAACAAATTTTTATAGGCTACATGAAGAATTTTGGGTGTTTCTGATATATTTTTTGTGCGATATGACATATTCTTGCATACTTCATGGGTACAGCAAGAAAGCTGTGCCTTTCCCGAGAGCTTAGCACCCATTTACAGCCTATACGGCGACGATATATGTGTGCAGACGTGTGGAGCGGCGGGGAGCGGCGGGTAGTAGCGGGCGGTGTGCTCAGATTGTCTCGCTCAGTCTGAGCACACAGCCCGCTACTACCCGCCGCTCCCCGCCGCTCCACACGTCTGCACACATATATCGTCGCCGTATAGGTTGTAAATGGGTGCTAAGCTCTCGGGAAAGGCACAGCTTTCTTGCTGCAACCATACAGGATGCAAGTATATGCCATATCGCACAAAAAAAATATCAGAAACACCCAAAATTCTTCAAGTACTATATTTTTTTCTCAGTCTCCGTGTATCTATATCAGACAGGGCTGGGAGGCTTACTCATGTGACGTCACCGAGCCTTGGTCCGTCGTCTGCTGGTCGTCAGTTGTGTTTTGAGAGCTCGGGGAATTTACAGATTTTGAATGCGGATCATTTAAAAACGGGTGACTGGATGCAAAAAGTGACAACATATTGTTGATATACTCGATAATGGCTATATTTTGACTACATTAAATCAGGAATGATAAAATGGTCTGGACGATTACTTTAAATCACTTAAAGGAACTAAAAAAAACACTCAAATGGAAGAAAATTCCCCACCAAAAATAAGAAACGGCAATAAAGGTAATATTTTCTTATTTGCTCCCGCCCCATCATCCCCCAAGTTGTAATTTCTGCCAGTAACGGTCAAGTTAGGTTACTGTTACGTTAGCTTACGGTCAGGTTAGGTATACATAAACACAGGAAAGCTTTAATATTATTAATATATATATATATATATATATATATATATATATATATATATATATATATATATATATATATATATATATACTGTTATTGCAGGTAGTGGTGATGATGGAGGAAGTGGTGTTGTGGGGGCGGTGGGGGCGTGTGTGTGTGTCTGTGTGTATGAGCTGGAAGTGAGGTTGGTGCGCGTGAGAGGTGCCGGTCGGGCAACCTTGTGCGCGGATGGGTGGCTACACGGGTGGGATGCTGGGGGTGGGCCAGGAGGACGTGAGCTTTGTGCCGCTTTCCTGGCTCGCAAGTGGGGGAGTAAGGAACGAGACGTCTTGAGGAACAGACGTGCGCCGCTGCCGAGAAAGGCAGTCGCGGAGGGTGGGGAAACTGTGGTGGCTTGGTGGTTGTGGTTGTGGTGGTGGTGGCTGTGGTGGTGGGGGGACTGGTGGTGACTGTGGTAGCGTCTCGATCCTTGCGACGACCGAGGAATAGGTCGGAGGATGTTAACGTGTTTGTTTACTCTGTTTGTAAATGTAGTGGCTTTCTGGTTTTATTCAGTAAACGCAAGAAATGAGTCAAAGTGTTTCCTTCGCCTGCGTGTTGATTGACCACGTGAACTATCCACAACTAGCCCACTCTAACATACGAACTCGTCGCTGTTTATGTAAGTTAAGCAGCTGTACTGTTACCCCTGCACAGCCTCACAGAGACACCTGGAGTGTGTGGTGGGGTCCAGGGCGTAACAATATATATATTAAGTTGTAGAAAATAGGAACACTCGGCGACGCGAAGAGTTGAAACTCGCCGACGGGGAGAGAGATACGGTAGACGAGATTTATCATAAAGCAATAGATGTGATTTAGGAGCAGTGTTTGTAGTCAAGACCAGACCCTCCGAGACCAACCCCAAGACCAAGACCAGACCCTTCGGCCCCAAGACCAAGCCCAAAGATCAGACCTTCCGAGACCAAAACCACCCTCCGAGCCAAGACCAAGCCCAAGACCAGACCCTCCAAAACAGACAAGGCCAAGAACAGGCATATACAAATATTTTTTTCTAAATATGACTATTATCTGAATGTTTTTGGTCTGTATTTGCGTAAATACTAAATTGATTGCCCTGTCCTGCTTGTAAGGAAGGGTTTTAATTTTTTTTCTAATAATGTACCTTTGAATATAACGGACCTAATTAAATTATCCATATAGTCTTAGGGATCAAATCCCAAAAAAAATTTAAAAATGTGAACCAAACTTTTATATGCTCAACCTTTGTCCATGCAGTTAATACCATAACATGTGATGGGTAGCTGCTGTAAAAAGAAAACTAAAGAAGGTAAATAGGCAAAGTATATTAAAACAAATACAGTTTACTACTAGTTACATTTTTAGTGCAAATGTATGTATACCTTAGCTAGTGCAAATTTTCTTACATTTTACATTTACTCGATCGTTAACTCGTTACATTTGCAATAGGGTGATTAGAACGGAAACTAAGCGAGACTTGTCCGTACACCTCACTGTCCGACGTTCCAAATGTCACTGCCGACAGAGTTGCCAGGTCCTGCCAATTGTTGTATTTCTTGCCAGAAATTATCAACAAATTTTGGAATTTGCCAGAAAGATTCGTCAAATTTATTTCATTTCTTATGATGAAAAATTGAAAATGCCAAAAAAAGTAAAGTGTGAATGCCAAAAGTATATTTTGTTTGGTTTGGTACCTGGCAACCCTGCTGCCAGATGTGCTCGATGTAACGACTAACGAGCTCTGGTAGAAGGGGGTAAGGGGAACGTATAAGGGAGGAACTATATTTACAAAATTTAATAATTTTGAACAACTGAACATCTAGGTCAAATATTTTGCTTTCATGCTTAGTTGGCATGAAGAAACAAAAAATAGGGAAAATAGCAATTTTTTTTATTGGTTTCCAAGCGAGCTAGCTAAACCTGTGGTGTATGTGAACGAAGGGTGCGGGAATAGGGTGCATAGGCCTACACATATATGAAGTACACGGAGGTGAACAGAGCTGCAAACATGCGTGCGTGCAAACGGAGATTATCCCTCGAGAATAGCCACGTCATGCATGTTCTCTCGACTCGCAACGCCCCTCTATCAGCACTCGCAGGGCTCAGCTCATGCATCATCACCGTAGAGATAGTCAGGCAGTATCTATAGACAGTACAACAGAGGTAAGAGGTCAACAGGAACATAGTGGACAAACCAACAGAGAGCAGCGGCAACAAAAGGTGGGGGAGGGGTAGAGCCAACCTCTAAAAGGGTGCGGCGGGGCCCATCACCAGAGTAGTATTGCCGGCCAACAAAACTTCTCTCACATGACTCAAGCAATCACCCAAACCCAGCAACATCCTAGCCAGTGAAAACAAGGTGGCATGATGAACTACACCAATTCCCAGAAAGGGTAGCAACTTAAATCATCGCTACTGAGACACCAGAGGAGGAAGTCCACAGTCGTATATAATTGGGGACACCACTTTTAGAAGTAAACAGTTTAAATTCAGCAAGGAAGACCATACATCTATTGTGTCTTTCACTTCCAATATGTGTTTCATGCATATTGTTTCCTTTACACATAGTTGTTCCTTATTCAATTTAACTTCCACTCTTGTCTAGGTAGTGAGTGGCTAGGTAAGAAAAAAAAAGAAAATTAAAGGAAGGTAGGGAAAAATTCTTACGGCTATTAACCAGGTAGAACAAGAAGTAACGGATCAAGCTGGAAAAGCGTAGATTTAAAAAAAAAAATAGGGAAAAAAATGGTTCACAAATAGGGTGGTAAATGATTGGAATGGACTCAGTAGACGGGAGTTAGTGCGGAGTCATTAGAGAGCTTTTAAAAGGGGGGCTAGATAAAAATTTATGGATGGGGATTTAAAGGTGGATGTAGGTTTTGTTAGGTAACAGGAACTACCACGTGTAGGCCTCACGGCCTCTTGTAGCTTCCTTATTTTCTTATGTTCTTATGTACGTACAACGCTTTTATGGCCCCGCCGTGAATCGAAACAGCCATGATTTTTCTCCGTGTATGATAAAAAAAATTCCGATTTCCCCACGCCGCGATGCACTTTTAATCCTGGTCTCGACCGGGGCTCGAGCCAAACTCAGAGACCCGAAGCTTCGAGCCAAGATCAAAACTAAAGACCACATCAACGAGACCAAGACCAATACCAAGACCAAGACCACATCAAACTGGTCTCGTGACCGGTCTCGAGACCAAGACCAGTCTCGACACCTACAACACTGGTTAGGAGTGTGAAAGGATGACGCCCTGTTAAATGGGAGGATAGTGTTGGAGTATGTGAGAGAGAGAGAGATAGAAAGAGATCATGCATGAGTGAGAGGACAGTAGGATGTGAGAATGAGGTGGATAGATGTGTAGTACTGCAAATATGTGAATACATTGTGATTTTAATGATAGAAGCATGAAACTTGGTACACAGTTAGGGCATGCCTATGGAAAGATATTTGGCTATAGGGCCATCGGCGATTTGCCCTGTGACGCAATTGGCGGCCATTTTCCAAGATGGGCGCCATCAGCAGTTATAGCTCCTCTGAAATGTTAGCTAAACTCTATTGTAGTGATAGTAGAACTGATTTATTGGTATTATGTACATCTTATCAATAGTTTATATAAGTCTAGTATGGCAGATAATTCCAAATATAGTCTTTCTAGGAATCAGTCAGTGCAAAGTCCACCGCAGACACAAAGTGCAGTGCACTGCAGAGCAGCGTTCCGACAATTGCAGTGTCCTCTGCAGTCCTTCTTGCAACCACAACGTATGAGTTCCCTACAAGCTTTCGTGGCTTCTAGTAGGGTTGTCCAGCATATTTCGTAGCCATCCTGGACCTTGTTCTACCCCCATTCACTTGAAGATGGAAGCTCTGGAGCTGCGATCATCATCTGTGCCCAGCAGTGACCAGCCTGGTAGGCAGCCCTCTTGATGTGCTGGATGAGTGCAGCCTGTGTAGGAGGGAGACCATCTATTGCTCTGCCTTTCTGGGTAAACAGTTCCTTCCTTGCCTTGTTGACACACTCCTGACTACTGGTACGATCATATAACAGGATCACAAATCGTTCCAGTGGCCCCAGCCATTCATCTATTGACTGTGGGCTTGGTCTAGCAGCCAAGACACAGAATGCTGGGGTGACATTTCCAAATGAGTTCCATGTGGTCCATGCGGTCCTCTTGCCCCTGCCTCCAAAACAGGGCACCGTGTCGCACCCAGTGAAGGCATGGAACATTGGCAATGCAGCACACCGATCAGGACCAAGTGCTCTGGCTATCTCATGAGCGGCGATGAACTTGAAGCTCTTTCCAGCACCAAAGGCAATCCACAGTTCAGAGATGTCGAGGCGCTGGGCTGAATTTATGGCCAGAACTACAACGTCTGTGTCAACTGTACGTATTGACACTTTGTTATGCTCTTGCCGAACAGCATCTTCTAGGTGGAGCATAATGAGAGTGTCGGCCTCTTCATGGGTGCATGGAGCTAGACCCAAAACTTCTTGGCGACTTATGCAAAGTACATCAGTATGGTGTGTCTTATTGTCACCTTATTAAACTCATTCTTATTGTCACTGATGCGTAGGAACTCCTGCCAGTTTCTAGGAACTGCACTTGATGGCTCGACGCGTCTCCTAAATCCCTTTCCTCTCTTGCTACGGGTGTCAGCCTTCAAACTTTGAGGGATGTATACATCGCAGATAATGTCTAATCTGGTTACATGCTGAAGCTGTGAAGTGATGTACGGCATGAAAATATCATTGGCATAATCCTGGAACGTCTTTGCAGTCCCAGGTCGCAGCATGTTGACGATGGCAGCTCCATCAAGGATGGTGACCTCCACTGTAGGACTGGAGACATTCTCTTTCACAGTAGTAAACTCTTCCAAGCAGGGTAACAAGTCACTCTTCGTTCCGGTTCTCATGACACCCATCTGCAGAGGTGGGCATTCCGCAATTTTAGTCCGCAATTCCGCAATTCCGCAACTTGCGGAATGGTAATTCGGTTGCGGAATTGCGCAATTTCAGATGCCTGAAAAAATTGCGGAATTGCGAATTGCGGACCGCCAAAATTTTAAAGCGCAATCGCAATAACTTGCGGAATGGGTAATTCGGTTGCGGAATTGCGCAATAACGGATGCCTGAAAAAAATGCGGAATTGCGGGTTGCGGACCGCCAAAATTTTGAAACGCAATCGCAATAATTATGACGATCACCACCTTCAAAATGGCAAGTGCCCACGTGAAATAAGTTCCCCAAATATGTGGAGATGACACTGCAACTGCCAATGAGCCTTTTTTTTTTGCCGTCCAAGCACCGTCTTGGATTACGAAGACCACTCCAATAACACTTGCTGAAATGTGTGTTATACTGCTTTGTGATATTGTTTGCAATGTTTTGGACTGATTATTATTTCGGCCCCTACCAAGCTTGTTGTGTTTTTGTCGCAGAAACCAATCAGTTTTCAATTGCGAGAAAAAATGGTCTTCGTACCAAGATCAAGCAAGCATCGTCCAAGCATCTCTAGCTAGTGTTGTACCTAGTGTAGCACAGTCACTCACTCAGTCAGTGCGTTCTGGGACTTGGGGTTGAGAGCGTGTACGCTCACTACGCTGGCCGTGTGTGTGATTACTGATTTATCCTACATATACTGTTGTTGTGTTAGTCAAGTACTAAGATTGCACAAATTAGACAATAGACACTGGTTACTAGCAGTGGTTAGTGGTTAGTAACCACTAACCAGTGTCTATTGTTGTTAATAAACGGGTTTATTAACTTATATATAGGATAACAATAGGCTTAATAAACGGCGTTTAGTAATAAACGGCTATTTTTGCTTCTGTCTAATTTGTAATTTCAGTAATTTCAAATTAGTTTTATATTTTGCAGATTGTGCTCATATAATTAGCGCTTAGTAAACGCTAATTATATGAGCACAATCTGCAAAATATAAGACAAATTTGAAATTACTGAAACTACAAATTAGACAAGCAAAAATAGCCGTTTATTTACTAAACGCCGTTTATTAAGTCTATTTTTGCTTCTGAAAATTAGCAATTTAAGCAGAATGGACAAGTTTTTGTCGCCATCTCCGTCGCTAGGAGTATGACGTGTGGATACACTGGATACTGATAGTGTTAGAAGTGGGGATTGTGTCAGAAGTGACTTGGAGACTCAGGATGATCTCCCCAGCCAGAGCACTGAGCGTGAGAGCAGGCAGGGCCAGGAAACAGGTGGAGAGAAGCTTCCAGCTAACTTGAGTCACTTGGACAAGTAAGTTATTCCTTATCTACTGAGTATTTAGTAAATTAAATTTGGTCAATTTATAGTTTCACCCAACCAACGATTTTCTGATGCACCTTATTAATACATAAGGCGCATCAGAAAATCGTTGGGGGGGGGTGTGAAACTATAAATTATCCTTTAATTTACTAGTTAAAAGTTAACACATAGAAAAATTGTTATAAAGGCTGAATAAAAGGCGATATATATCCAATATATATTTGATAATTTGTGAACACAGTCATCACAGAGAGCGGCCTGCGCGGCGATTTATTTAGTTAACGCTCATTTTTGCAAGGTACTACTGCATTTATCAGAAAACGAAATATATCAATGGAAAGCTAATACAATTCTGCTTCTATTGATATATTCTATGTAATATGTTGTCCCACAAAGTTTTACATGACGATGCGTTTAAGTGAATTTTAAGTTCATGCATATTTCTTCAGAGTCTCATAATGGCCTTTATTTAATGTGTTTTACGTGATAATCTTATAGAACAAACATTTCCGAAGATAAGAGTATATCCTTTATACATGTATAACATGATATACTGCGGGGTCATGCCTTGAGAACTTCTCCGGGTCTTGGGTGAACGAAGAGGTCCTGGCGCTAAGATGGCGCCCAGTAGCGTTTAACATAGGGCCTATGACTGACGTTACCCTCTTTCATATAGATACCCTAGTCACCTAGTGATTACTAGCCATTAGACTGTGAAGTGTAAAAGTAAAGAAAAACACTAAAAGAGACAAAGACTTAATTGTGAATTGTGAATTGTGAAGTATTAAAAATAAACAATAATAAAAAGTCTTGAGACATTTTTTTTAATTGTAGGTGTTTAAGAGTCTATAGACATTTTTTGTTTTAATTGTAGGTGTTTTGTTTTAATTGTAGGTGTCAAAATTAGTTTGCGGAATTGCGGAATTGCGATTGCGAAAAGGCCTATCTGAAAAGAATTGCGGAATTGCGATTGGGGACTGGTGCAGGTCGGAATTGTGGAATTGCGATTGCGGAATTGGAAAAAAATTTGCGATGCCCACCTCTGCCCATTTGTGACAGTGCTGGTGGCCAGGCCTGATTTTCGTGCTGGAAGAACTCGAACAGATCACTATTGCGTATTTGGGAGGCAATGTACAATCTAGAAAAGAGTGAGCAGTCATTCTTCAGAGATGATAACTTTAGCTGTTTGTCTGACTTATCTCTGATTGGAGGCCGACTGAAGAGATGGAGTTTGTTCCGCTGGATAGGATCTGAGATGGGCATTGTTTGGTTGACAAGTTTCTCTTTAACATAAGATTCATACTTGTTGACTCCAAGGCTCTTGATCTGCTGGCGAACCGTGTCTGCCACAGCTGCATCTACAATGTTTCTACTGTCCAGTACAAGAAGATCGCAACCATTGTCGCAGAAAGGGTTTCCCATCTCTTCTATCGTACCACTCAAGGACTTAATATCTTTTGCAAATG
>JACEEZ010023254.1:282243-287243 GCA_016584305.1 Chionoecetes opilio
ATGCAAAGCACGGCACTTTCTGCCCGGAAGATTGGGCAAGATTACGACAAATTCAGGGAGAATTTCCTGAGAGTTTTCAGTGGTGGGGCAGCAACCACCATAGTGAAACAGGTAAGTCATGTAACTGACTCAATAATAATAAATTTGGCATCGCAAACTGTATGGGATGGGTCTATCGCGACCAATACGTTAACAGAGGGGTGCATAAAATTTCTAACGGAGACACATTGGTGTACTGGAACAGAAATTAGTATGGATAATATGTCCAAATTTCTGGAACTGTTGTTCTATATGCTACATGTCCAGGGGAAGGTGCGTCGTGCAGCTCTTTCTTTGCCCTTTAATCCTAAGGACGAGTTAGTGGATTTCATAACAGCCTTAGACGGCAAGCTTATGGAGTCAGAACACTCTACGGCTTTCACAGCCACAGTTGCTGGAGTAAATACTCCTATTCCAACACCGGACAATAACACCTCCCGACCTTCTTATGCAGTGGCAGCTGCGAGAGAGGCAATCATTTGTCCCTACTGCAACAAGGTGGGACATACAGAAAAGAAATGCCTCCGCAAGAAAGCAGACATGCGGAAGGCATCGCCAGTGGGTGATAATCAAACTACAAACGCCACCCACGGCTCAGAGGGGATTCCTTCAAACAGGATTAAATCTTCCTTTTCCTTCCGGGGGAGGGGACAGCAGCAAAGGCACAGAATAAGTAGGGAGTCCTACTACTGCGCGATCCACGGTACGGGTACTCACGATACCGACCATTGCTACCAGATAAAAGATGCTCGCGAAAACTATGAGCAAAGGTGGGCTGCTGGGAGAGGTAAGTCGTCGGGGGAAGACATGCGAGCCTCGTCGCACCATCCAGGTTAACTCAACACAACCGCGAGAGAGATTTTCCTCGCGCAGCCACGGCGGATTTGTCGATTTACCACAATATAGTGGCTGCCTGCCAACAAACAAACATCATGGCAATACCCACGAAGGTAAGCCATCAAAACCTTTCCCTGGCTGTGGACACTGGAGTTACTGTAAATGAAAAATGTAATACTGTAATGTAAACTCTGAAGAGTCGTATGAGGCTCTAAAGAGGAGTGCACGTGGTGGCCGGTGGCCGTTACGCCAGTGATTTGAATGTGAAGGGGGTCACAGGTTCATCTTTAAAAATAAAGGGAACAGTGATCTTACCTATTACTTTGAACAAAGGGGTTCCTCTGGTTCGTATGAAGTTCTATGTAGCATCCAACTTTCAGCTCCCTGTAGACGGGCTGTTGGGTTTAGCTACGATGAAGTCTAATCGAATTGGGATAGATCCCAACTTAAATCTAATAACATTTAAAGGGAAGCAGTTAAAGGCGATGGATTCTCCTATATCTCTGACTCCCCTATAAATGTCAAATCACTCAGAGGGAAGAGAGGCGATAAGCGAGGGCCACCGACTGGTGTAGTTCCCTCAATTCATGTCTCTAACGCTCGCGTGAATCTTACAGCGGGCTGGAAATTTGTGAAGGCCACGATTGTCGATGACCACGAAATCCCCGATCGTATGGCGATGCGTGTTCCAGTGGCGGTTCCTGATGCACCTATAGACAGTGAAGTATGTCTCGATGGCCCCAGTAAAGTAAAACGATTGGCCGTAGAGGCGACACTTAACACTGTCGGCGCAGGACATGTCACATCAGCATTTGTTGTTAACAAAACAGGTGGACCAGTGCGAGTTAAACATGGAGTTTTCCTTGGGGAAGGGTTGGTATATGATCGAAAGGTGGTACCTGAACCATTGGAGTTACCTACTGCTTGTGTTGCTACGGTGCAGAAGTCCGCCGTTGACATCGAGCAGGGTCTGGTACCAACCCTCAGTTCGCTTGTCAACGTCGTGGACTACCCGGAGTTAAAGCACTTGCTCTTGGAACTTTTGGGTCAGTACCGAGATGTCATAACACTCCCCGGTGAAGCTCTTAGTGCTACCGATACAGCGGAGCATCACATTAAACTCAGTCCAGGGACCAAACCTGTCTACATTCCTGCTTACAGGCTACCTCATAGCCAACGGGCTGTGGTAGAAACACATGTAGAGGAAATGCTGGAGCAAGGAGTTATTCAACACTCGTGCTCCCCCTGGAACAGTCCTTTGTTCCTTGTCCCGAAGAAGGATGGAACTTTTCGCCCAGTTATTAACTTTCGACGAGTAAATCAGGTCTCAGAAGATGACAGGTGTCCATTACCAGTCCTAAAAGATCTGCTCATGTCGTTAGGTCCGGGTAATACGATTTTCAGTAGTTTGGACCTTTTGTCGGGGTACTGGCAGGTACCCATGGCAGAATCCTCCAGAGAGGTTACGGCGCTCAGTACGCCGGGAGGTCACTACGAATGGCTTCGGATGCCGTTTGGCTTGAAATCCGCGCCGCTTTCTTTTCAGAGAATGATAAATACAATTTTTGACGATATGATAGGTAACTCCGTGTTCGCATACCTGGATGATATTATAATTGCTAGCAAAGACCATGAGTCTCACTTTAAAACTTTAGAGTCAGTTTTGCAGCGACTGTTGTCAGCTGGTCGCAAAGCCAAGTTCACCAAGTGTGAATTTTTGAAAGCTAAGATTAGCTTCTTAGGCCATACTGTCGACCGGGAGGGACTCCACACCATGGACGATAAGGTATTGGCCGTCAAAAACTTTCCTCAACTCCAGAGTGTTGAGAATGTTAGATCCTTTTTGGGACTAGCGGGCTTTTACCGCCCCTTTATCAAAGATTTCGCCAGAAAGGCATCTCCCCTTAACCAGCTGTTAAGAAAAGATGTCTCATTTCACTGGGATGCTCCTCAGGAGCAAAGCTTCGAAGAGTTAAAACTTGCACTCGTGAATGCTCCTGTCTTGGCATTCCCAGATTTTTCAGCTCCATTTGAGCTATGTACAGACGCTTCGGCTAAGGGACTTGGGGCAGTACTAATGCAAAAAGATGTAAGAGGGAAGAACCGTGTAATCGCGTATGCGAGCAGAGTTCTTATCCCGGCGGAAGTAAATTATTCCGTTACACATCAAGAGACCCTCGGAGTAATTTGGGCTCTCAAACAATTTAAAGACGTTATTTTTGGCTATCCAATAACTGTCTATACCGACCATGCAGCCGTTACTGAGTTATTCAAGGGTAAGAATTTATCCGGTAGGCTTGCACGATGGTATCTGACGATCCAAGAGTTTAACCCAACCTTCAAATATTTGCCCGGACATGCAAATGTGGTAGCGGACGCGTTATCGCGAAACGTTCCGGTGGTGGGTGCGGTCACGGGGGAAAATCCCGTGCCGAATTTTTTCACTCGATGAATTGGGCGTCGAACAACGTAAACATGAAATGTGGGGGAAGGTCATCTATGCCTTAAAGTCTGGCGATGAGACCTCCTTACCAGCATTATCAGTGAATTACTCACAATTTTTCCTGTCGATTGACAAGGTACTGTGCCGACATTGGCCACAGAAAAGAGACCCAGTGGAACAATATGTTATTCCTGACGTTTTCGTTCCGACGGTACTCAAAATTGTGCACGATGTGCCCATGGCTGGACATCCGGGACGTAATCGTACCCTAGCAGCCGCGAGGCGTGTGTATGTTTGGCCCACGATGCGTGTGGACATTGAAGAATATGTTGCCAGGTGTGTTTCTTGTGCCCAAAACAAAGGGACGACTCCAGGACCCGCTCCTATATTAGAATACCTACCACCTGAGCAACCATGGGACGTAGTTGCAATAGATCTTCTACAGTTACCCAAGAGTCATCACGGCTCACAATACCTTCTGGTGTGTGTAGATCACTTTTCAAGGTTTGTTGTCCTTGCACCGGTGAAGAATAAAACGGCTGCGACTGTAGCCCATGCATTAATAACTCATCTTTTCTGCCCTTATTCCACACCAAGAGTATTGCTCAGTGATAATGGCGCAGAGTTCCGTAATGCATTGCTTATGGAGATTTGTACATTGTACAATATTAAGCAGACTTTCACGGTCGCATACCATCCAAGCTCTAATGGGCTGGCGGAGCGCGTTAACAGGAAGATCCTTGACGCGTTAAGACCTGTTGTAAACAGTGTGCACGACAATTGGGAAGATTGGTTACCCTACGTGTCGGCTTGCATTAATAGTTCAGTTTGCGAGTCCACGGTCAAGTCTCCTCACTACATACTTTATGGTGCAGATAAACGGATGCCATATGACCTATTGGCCAAACCCAATAAACCTGTGTATAACATAGATAGCTATCTGGATCAGCATTTGCATGTCTTTACTAATATACACAAAAAGGTCAAGGAAAGGCTACAAGCTTCTCGTGCCGAGATGATGGCACAACAACATAAGCGTGCTGTTCCTATTACAATAAGAAAAGGGGATACCGTAATGGTTCAGAGTCCAAGTAGGAATTCCAAGTTGGCGCCGAAATTCTTGGGCCCGCGCCTTGTTGTTGGTGAGAGGCATGGCAATAAGTTTGAGGTATTGGATCCACTTCTTCGAACTGTCCAAATAATTCATAATGACAGGTTAAAGAAGACCAAAGCCCGACGGGACCCGGCTTTTGCTGATTGTGCGTACCTACCTCCACGCACTTCCACTAACCCAATCACCACTAACGCCAAGCACGGCTATTATCTACGACCCCGAGTCTAACTAATTTTCTTTCACATCATGCTATGTGAAATGCATGTATTGCATGTTTAATCATTATAGATCTTCGGAAGGATCGACTGACCTTCATAAAGCTAATCTATTAATCAGACTTTTATAACACAGGACTTACTATCATCTCTAGGTTTTAGTGGCTGAAGATCTGTCTCTATGCATCTGGCCGACTAGGGGATCTAGTTACCGCTTCACTATTTGCCTTCCTTCATATTTAAGATGGCATATGTGAATTTGACATTTTTAAAGGTAGTCCAGCTGAAACATTGAATCCGTTTCATGGGTATCAATAATATTGATGAGCGAACATAATGTGACTGTCGTTTG
>JACEEZ010023254.1:292243-307243 GCA_016584305.1 Chionoecetes opilio
GAGTGTAAATTTAATGGCTTCAATCTCTTTTGATAACTAAAGTTACGCAACCCCTGTATCATTTTCGTCATCCTACTCTGCACCGATTCTAACAAGGCTATATCCATCCTGTAATACGGAGACCAAAACTGTACCGCATAGTTTAGGTGAGGTCTGACTAGAGCCAAATAAAGCTTTATAATAACCTCAGTACTTCTACTTTTAACATTCCTGGTAATGAATCTCTACACCTTATTAGCTCGATTTCTAGCCTCAATACATTGTTTCCTAGGACGGAGGGAGATCTGAGCTTACCCGCACTCCCAGATCTTTCTCACCTTCTGATCTTTTCAGTGATACATTGCGTATAGTGTATCTATTACCAGGATTTTTTCTACTAACATTAATTACGCTATATTTATCAATATTAAATTCCATCTGCCACTTGACTACCCACTCATTTAATTTATCTAAGTCTCACTGCAACATGTACGTTTACATCAGACTGTGATCTAATAATCCTACCCACCTTAGTATCATCAGCAAACTTGCTGATATCACTGCTAAGCCCACTATCTAAGTCGTTGATGTAAATAAAAAATAGTAATGAACTCAAAAATGACCCTTGTGGAACCCCACTTGTTACCTGCCCCGATTCAGATTTAGAACAATTAATTGCAACCTTTTGTTGACTAACATTTAGCCAAGATCTAATCCAATGAAGAACCTTCCCATCTATTCCATGTGACTTAACCTTATTTAATAGTCTCTCGTGTGGTACCTTGTCGAATGCCTTACTAAAGTCCAGGAGGGATATTTACCACAAGTCTATGAACGTTCGCAAATTTCTGTTCGCAGAATAGAGGGCTGTTCAATGATGGGAGCTATCCTTGCGAACTATTTATCAAAGTCTTGTGAACAGCTTCCAGCTAGGAATCCTCCGCTCCTTGCAATCAAAACAAACAGTGAAAGTAACGCCACTCCAATAACTCTTTCAATACAAATAACAAATACAAAGGATATATTGTGACCAAAAACCGTAGAAGATTTTTTTTCTTGTAAGAAATTTATTATTGCAGCAATAAAAATCAATATAAAGGAATTTTGTTTATACTAGGTACATATTTTGGCGCGGAAAACAGCAGTGTGTACATTTTCTACCACTGCCTAGCACCGTATTTCCATACCAAGCATTTATATACTATTATGGAGCGCCAAGAACAACTTTAGCCGCGGCGGCTTTAGGTATGAACCCGTATCTCTAGCCGCGGCGGCTAGAGGTATGATGAACCCGTATCTCTAGCCGCGGCGGCTATAGGTATGATGAGCCTGTATCTCTAGCCGCGGTGGCTATAGGCATGATGAACCCGTATCTCTAGCCGCGGCGGCTATAGGTATGATGAACCCGTATCTCTAGCCGCGGCGGCTATAAGTATGATGAACCCGTATCTCTAGCCGCGCCGGCTATAAATTTGATGAACCCGGATCTCTAGCCGCGGCGGCTATAGGTATGGCCCGTATCTCTACCATCAATAACACTATAGTCGTGTAGTAAATTAATCTGCCATTCGTTTTTTTGATGGAATTAAATTTTTGTTTACATGTGTAGGGGGTGCCCAACCCACCTCTCCCGGCCCGCCTCGCAAACATTGCTCTATTTCGCATTGCCATATTATTGATAACTTTCATTTTTTCTTGATATCAATTGTTACTAAATCAAACTCAATCTCTAACCTAACCTAATCTAATTTAACCTAACTTAACCATTTCTGGCTGAAATAACGATAGATTTTCGGTAGTACGTACATGTAACGCCATTATTATTCAATTGCGCCATGGGAAATGTGTTTTAAAATACTCGGAATGAAAACATTTCCACGATGATGTAGGTAAGAATCCCTAGGACTTTTGAAAGCCCACTACATAAATAATACTATTGACGGTAGGTTAGATTGCATATGAGTTTGGTTAGGTTATGTTTTGGTTTACTTTTGGTTAGTTATAGGATAGGTTTGGGTTCGGTTTTGTAGAGTTATTTAGTGTTCGCAAGGCCTTGCGACTGGTCAGGAGCACTCGCAGATTGCGAACACTTTTCGAACGTTCACAGCCGTTCTCAAGCTTAGTAAATATGTCCTAAGAAATTGTGAACATTCACAAGGCTTGCGAATTCGCAAGCCTGTTGTGAACGTTCGCAAGAAATGGTAAATATCCCTCCAGGTATACTATATCATAATCCTCATCATTATCCGCTGTCTCATAAACTTTCCTATAAAAACTCAATAAATTAGTGAGACATGATCTTCCCTTGGTAAACCCATGTTGTGAATCATTTACCAAACTATGCTTTTCTAAATGCTCTCTAATGTTTTTTGCAATAACAAATTCCAATAATTTACCTACCACTTACGTCAGACTAACGGCTTTTACCGACAGGGTAGGCTACACATGGAGTTGTGCTTACCTCATGCGAAGTATGTCATCGATGGAGGGGAGATAGTCGTCGTGAAGGATTCTGGAAGCGCTGGTGATGAAGTGCTCGGCATTGGTCATGAGGTGGTACTCATTGCCACGGCGAAACACCTGCTGCACCGCTTCGTCAGCCCACACCGCCTGCGTCTCCTCCACCAGTATTGAGTCCATTGGTGAGTCGTCGCTCAAGAAGGCCTCAAGGGGTGTTATGTCCACGAACCTGTGGGCGGCGTCCTGCAGGAGAGGGCGAGGCGTGTGTCGGTAAAAGCCGGCATAGTGTCGCGTATATGGCCGGCGGGTTTGTATTGCGGCCAAGGGCAGGGCCATCCATACCTACCGCCTCACTTACACCTCTATCGGGAGGGGGCCCCACGTCCACTGGAGCCCCGCGCTGGTTTACGTTCACGTGTATTTTTTGTACAGTTTGAAAATCGGGAAATTTCCCAGGGGGGAAGGGGGCCTCGACAGGCGCGGCGTGCCCATACAATTACCACTTAGGACATTTTCCGGAAATTTAGATAGGCTGATGGGGGCCCCGGTAGCCTTTTCTTTTTTGGGTGTCCCCGATGGACTAGAAACGTCTCTGGCCAAGGGTGTGAACAAAATTATGTGTACTACCCGATATCGTACATAATACACACACACACACACACACACACACACACACACACACACACACACACACACACACACACACACACACACATAAACACACACGTCACACACACACACACACACACACACACACACACACACACACACACACACACACACACTACTCCGCACACTACTCCACACATTACTCAGTAGTGTAGTACGTAGTGGTTATCACGCTCGGTTCACATCCGAGAAATCCCGGGTTTGATTCCCGGGCGGAGCGGAGAAATATGTGTGGTCTCCTTAAAACCTGAACCCCTGTCCATATGTAGCAGTGAATGGGTTCCGGGTGTTAGCCGAGAGTTGTATCCCGTTTCCCGGGGTGGTGGCTTCGGCCAACAAACACTAAGGAAGCAAAATAAAATGTAGATACGGAGACTGGGCCATACGAGTGTAGCTCAGGCCCTGTAAAATACAACTAAGTAAATGCACACACACACTCACGCAGACACACAAATATAGTTCAGACAAGGAAATTCGATGCTAAGCTGGAGAATAAATATGGAGACAGCTCAGACAGGACAGTACTATAGTAGAACCAATTTATGAAGTCCGTTTGGGCGTTGGCTGGAGTAGGGAATTCTCTGTCCGACGCGGTGCCACGTCATTTACAACACATAATGTCTGTTTCGTATATCCGTTATTTACCACTTCTGAATGAATTGTTACCATTGATAACACTGCGTAGACTTATTAGAGAATTTAATATATACAGTGTATTTGAATACACTGTATATATTAAATTCTCTAATAAGTCTACGCAGTGTTATCAATGGTGAGTTTTTAAGAAAATAATGATGATGTTATTTGAATACCACAACACTTGACATCGTAGCTTTACGATGTTACCATTTAGACACCGAGACGTCACTTCCTAGCAGGCCGCCACCCACGATGGAAGCTACGCCTACACGCTCGTGTGTCTTCATAGCCGGGAGAAGGAACACACACCTACATGAGTGATGCTCCCTCATCACCTCCTATCGGGAGGAGTGAGGGAGGGTAAAGGTTATCTTTTTCGCTGAGGTCTAATCCGACACTTGGCCAAGTACGAGATTTGGCAGACCGCGGACAGGGAATTCCCCGAATAAAGCCCTGTTCACTTCTTCACGACTCTCAACGGCGACCAGTCACGACTTGCTGAGTCATGCTATGTCGGCGCCGGTCGTCATGTGGGTCGACGTCAAGCCCAGACAGTCGCCGTCGGGTCGTGGGAGTCGTGGAGCGGCGCGCGGGGGGTCCCGACTGTGTGGTGCATACTCTATACAAGTAGAAAATGCTTCAGGGTAGCCCTGAAGACATGAAAAAGGGAAGATGACTCTTGCGGGTGTTGTTTTGTAGATCAAGAAGTGTCAAGAAGGGAAAAAATGCTAGTGTGGATATGGGAAAGATTGCGAAAGAATAGAAACAAGGTGGCAAAGATGCCTTTGGACATGAGAAAGATTTAGAAAGGAAAGAAACTAGGTGTCACTCAACATTTGTCCTACCACGAGTGGTATCAGTCGGCAAAGGACAAATTTTGAGTGACACCTAGTTTTTTTCCTTTCCAAATCTTTCTCATGTCCAAAGGCATCTTTTCCACCTTGTTTCTATTCTTTCGCAATCTTTCTCATGTCCACACTAGCCTTGTTTCCCTTCTTCTTGACACTTCTTGATCTACAAAACAACACCCGCAAGAGTCATCTTCCCTTTTTCATGTCTTCAGGGCTACCCTGAAGCATTTTCTACTTGTTTATCTCCTTTTCCATGTGAAATGTTGAAGCCGACGTTTCAGGCACAACTAGGCGTGCGCACACAACCAGATGGGTGTCTCTCAGTACTAATCTTTGACGATCGTTTTCGAATATTGGAATTTTGAAATCGAATAAACTACGATTTTGTCCATCTGGAGCACGACGAGAGCTTTCGAATGAGCTATAGAACGGCCCCAGGCGACCACCACAGCGTTCGTTAGAAGCGCGGACAAATTTTCTCCAGGACACTTTTCTCTCTACTGAGTCATCTTGGGCAGGGGTTATCACCCCTGCCCGACACTCGGGGCGGGTCTGAGCCTCAAAAATTTAACGGAAAAAGTCAACTCAGTGCTGGGACTCGTCGCCGAAGGGTCCAAGCGTGGCGCCGACCAGTCGGGGCCGTACTGCGACCAGTCGGGGCCGTGCTGCGACTGGAGCACGTGTTATTTTAGCGTGGGAAAGATCGATTTTTCCACGCTGTCTCCCTTCGACGGAGAGAGAGAGAGAGAGAGAGAGAGAGAGAGAGAGAGAGAGGAGAGAGAGAGAGAGAGAGAGAGGAGAGAGAGAGAGAGAGAGAGAGAGAGAGAGAGAGAGAGAGAGAGAGAGAGAGAGAGAGAAGAGAGAGAGAGAGAGAGAGAGAGAGAGAGAGAGAGAGAGAGGAGAGAGAGAGAGAGAGAGAGAGAGAGAGAGAGAGAGAGAGAGAGAGAGAGAGAGAGAGAGAGAGAGAGAGAGAGAGAGAGAGAGAGAGAGAGAGAGAGAGGAGAGAGAGAGAGAGAGGAGAGAGAGAGAGAGAGAGAGAGAGAGAGAGAGAGAGAGAGAGAGAGAGAGAGAGAGAGAGAGAGAGAGAGAGAGAGAGAGAGAGAGAGAGAGAGAGAGAGGAAAAGCGGAAATTTTAAAGATATTTATTGAGATTATTATTGTTATTATTATTATTATTATTATTATTATTATTATTATCATCGTCATCATTATCCACTATAAATAGAGC
Source organism: Chionoecetes opilio (assembly GCA_016584305.1). Classification (NCBI taxonomy): domain Eukaryota; kingdom Metazoa; phylum Arthropoda; class Malacostraca; order Decapoda; family Majidae; genus Chionoecetes; species Chionoecetes opilio. The sequence continues at coordinate 298,070 of JACEEZ010023254.1, forward strand.
AGTATCTTTAGTGCTGTATCTGTAGCGCTATACTGCTTCCGCAGTATCTTTAGTGCCTTGGCGATTGTTATCACCATGTAGTTATTGTGTTCAATTATTAATATTTGGAGGCACATAAGTAAGCAATCACCAGTATGAAAGTGTAGCCTTCAAACTCTACAGAATTGATAGGAGTAGCCGTAACAGCCCTCCTCCCTCCCTCCTTCCCCCCTTCCTTCCTCTCCTTCCTTCCTTCCTTCCTTCCTTCCTTCTTTCCTTCCTTCCTCGCCGCGCCGCGCCGACTATGGTCGGTGGAGGGGCTTGCCAAATTCGGTGTCAGTCGCAGCACGGCTGGGAACAGTCGCCGCACGACGGCAACCGTGGTTGCCGTCGTGCTGCGACTGTTGGCGAATGTCGGCGCATGACAGCAACCCAATATTGGCGGTTAAAGTCGTTTTAGTCCGCGACTGTCCGCAACAATCGCCGACAATCGCGGACTAGTCGCCGACTAGTCGCCTAACTGCGGCGACCCGAGCTAACCACACCGATTTTGGAGCTTCTGCCCCCCCCTCCCCCAAATCGGCTGCAATCGGCACCGACTGAATGACTCAGCAAGTCATGACCGGTCGCCGACGCGAGTCGTGGAGATGTGAACGGGCCGGGCCTTAAGCCAACACCCAAACGGACTTCATAAATTGGTTCTACTAAACGTATATGTTTTTTCATGTATGTCACAACTCTGTAAAAACAACACCTGCGCCGCGGTGGTGGAGTAAGGCACGCTGAGGATGTCCATGGCCTGTACCAGCTTGTGCATGCTCTCCAGTAGATTGCGGCGGATGTGAGGCAGGTGTCTGTGGGTTACAAGGTTGTTATTCAAACTTCCACAAGGGTGTTTCAGGATGTTCACTAAAGGAGGACTAAAGTACCGCTAGTACATGCCTTCGCCTCTCATGGGCAGGAAAGGTATCCCCAAAGACGTATCTCATTTGCTTCATGAAGGTTGACTTGCCAGTGTCGGACGCCCCCAGCACCAGCAGTCTTGCCTCCACCTCGTTACACTGCAAGCATCATGGCGGGTGTTATTCTTTCATTATTTGCACCTTACTAAAGACTGAATCAAGGGTTATTCTAAAAGAGGAATAACATTACAACCCTGCAACTAACCTAACCTGATCCCTTATGTATTCTTTTTTCTTAGGAAGGGATGATTTTTTTTTTTTTTTACATCACAAAAGTCTGGCCAAGGGCAAAAAAGAAAGGTAACAAAAAGCCTGCTTAGTTGCCAGTCCCTATAAGGAAGACACTAAGAGAATAAAGAAAGGGTGGTGGGCCAACTTATATAGTTCGGGAGGTGTCTTGTCAATCCTCTTTTGAAATTTTTTAGTCGTAGGAAGGTGGAAAAATAGAAGCAGGAAGAGAGTTCCAGTGTTTATTAGTGAAAGAGATGAAAGAGTAAAAATACTGATTAACTCTTGCATTAGAAAGATGGAGAGAATTGGGACGAGAATGAGTAGAAAGTCCTGTGCAGTGAGGCCGCATGAGGGGGGGGGAGGCATGCAGTTAGCAAGTTCAGAAAAACAGTGATATTAAAATAAGGGTAGAAGATAGCAAGAGAAGCAACATTGCGGCGGTGATTTAAAGATTGAAGACAGTCAGTCAGAGGAGATGAGTTGATGAGACGAAAAGCTTTTGACTCAACCCTGTTTAGGAGAGCTGTATGAGTGGATCCCCCCAAACATGTGAGACATTCTCCATACATGGGTGGGTAAGGCCCCTGTACAGAGCAAGCAACTGGGAGGGAGAAAAAATGGACGCAGACGCCACAGGACACCTAATTTCCAGAGCTGGGCACGTTCCTGGATTTGGGGTAGTCCGTACCTGTACTTCCGTACTTCGGGACGCGGGTCGTCCGTACCTGTACTTCCGTACCTTATTTTACTTTGTTCTGTCCGTACCCGTACCTCCGTACCTCCGTACCTGTACCCTATAACTATTAAAACGCGCCTGAAAAAATATAGTCAGTACCTCAAAAATAAAACAAAATACAAGGCTATAATACATCAGAGCTTCATAAATATATATAGCAATATATATTTACCATCAAATAATCATCAAATCAATTAAAATAAAATTTGTCTCCAGTCTTCACAGTTCACAAATGAGTGAAATGACTAATTAGTTTAAATCACAAGTTTATTCTAGAGTGTATAACTCCTACTCCACTTCCTTCTCCTCCTTGTACTGCTGCTACACCTCCTTGTAGCCTAGGAGGTGCATGTTGCCCCTCACAAACACCAGCTGCTCAAAGTTTATGTTGCTGAGGCTGGACCTCTTCGGCCGCAAGATGTCTCCCGCGGAGCTGAACAGCCTTTCCACGGCAGCAGAGCTGGGGAGAGGGGTGTTGTACCTCTTGAAAAGGTATAAATGCTTCTTTTATTATACCTGGTGCAAGTCTTCCTCAGCACCTCTGGGGTCACTATGTCCTTCCGGCTGAAGGACTCCTCCAAGCAGAGCTGGCGGCCACCCCTCTTGGCGGGGAGCTCGTCCTCCCTGGCCTTGGGGCAGCCCCTCTTGCTCGCCCCATCAAAGGCCGTCCTGACGCACTGAAGCACTGTGCACTGTGCATCTGAAAACAAGAAAATATAAATAAAATATTAATTATTTAAAAATTGATGGTATTTCGCGACTTTGTATGCTAGGCACTGTAGGCAACTAGGCATTATGCACTTATTCAGATAATTTAATTTTTACTTACTTTTTCATAATGCTTCTTCAGGTTCACCTTGCTCCTGGTGGTGTAGGTGTAAGTGGCAGCCTTACCCTTAGACAGGCAGGTTTTCTGCTGACACCTAGCCCTCCCAGTGTGCACAGACTTCCCCTCCAGTGTGTCATTCTCTGTCCTGACATATGAGTCAAAGACAAAGAACTTGCAATTTTTTTAAGTTTTAATTGACACGATGCGATAGGCGATAAGAACATTAACTTATTAAGATCATAAGATGTCAACTTAAAAATATTAAATTAGTAAAATACTGCAATAGAACAGTTAGATTTGTCTTACTTCTCAAGGTGCCACAGCATAGCCTTTAGCTATCTGGTGCCCTCCTGCCTCTTCCTCTGATCCTCCTGCTCAGTCCCACTCTCCTCTATGTCCTGGGTGAACAGCTGGGAGGAGTCCAGCTCCACGTCAGACAAAGAAATATCTGACGTCCCCTGTGGTGTATGGGTTCTGGACGCAGATGGTGCAGGCGTGCTGGTTCTGTAGCTCACACTACTACAGCTACTATCCCCAGACAAACTCCTGCTCCTGTCGCTATCACTTCTTTTCACGTATTTGTCCATGTTTAGTTGTAAACACTAAACAGTAAGCAATAGCAGTGAAACTTTGAAACGCGTTGCCGGGTGATGTGACTGTAAATATAAAACGTTGTTGATCTTGAGCTTGATGCCGCACGTTTGGTGTTTACCAGGCACCACAGATGCACGGATCTCGCCTTAGGAAATGATCAGCTGACAGCTAGTGGCAAATTGCCCGCCAAAACGCGTGAAAGTTATTCTGTGGACTGTTTTTTCGTCTTCGTTTTTTTTTTTTTTCATCATAGAAAATATCAGGTACGGAAGTACGGACCCAAAATTTCGCAGGTCCGTACCTGTTACTTCCGTACCTTTGAAAAACTTTCCGTACCTCCGGACTTCCGGACCTAGTTTGGAAGTCCGTAGGTACGGAGGTACGGAGGTACGGACAGAGGTACGGAAGTGCCCAGCTCTGCTAATTTCTAAGAAGCTGTTTTAGCAAGAGATGAGATGTGAGCTTTCCAGTTCAGAATTTTAGTAAAGGATAGTCCAAGAATGTTCATTGTAGAAGAGAGAGACAGTTGAGTGTCATTGAAGAAGAGGGGATAGTTGTCTGGTAGGTTTTGTCGAGTAGATAGATGAAGAAATTGAGTTTTTGAGGCATTGAACAAAACAAAGTTTGCTTTGCCACAATCAGAAATTATAGAAAGATCAGAAGTTAGGCGCTCGGTGGCATCTCTCCGTGAATCACTTAGTTCCTGTTGAGTTGGACGTCTAATAAACGACGTTGAAAAATGCAGGGTAGAATCATCAGCGTAGGAGTGGATAGGGCTTTGAGTTAGACTTAGAATATCATTAATGAATAATAGAAAGAGAGTTGGTGATAGGACAGAACACTGAGGAACACCACCATTGATAGACTTAGGAGAAGAACAATGACCGTCTACAGTAGCTGCAATAGAACGGTTTGAAAGCAAATTTAAAATGAAGGTACAGAGAGAAGGATAGAAACCGAATCCGGGTAGAATGGATATTACAGATTTGTGCCAGACTCTATCAAAAGCTTTTGATATGTCAAAGGCAACAGCAAAAGTTACACCGAAACCCCTAAAGGAGGATGGCCAAGATTCATTTAGGCAAGCTAGAAGATCGCCAGTAGATCGTTCTTTACGGAAACCGTACTGACGATCAGATAGAAGACAGTCAGCAGATAGATGGTTAAGAATCTTCTTATTAAGTATAGATTCAAAAGCTTTAGAAAGCTTTAGACAGGAACTCAAAGCTATAGGACGGTAATTTAAAGGATTAGAACGTTCGCCCTTCTTTTGAACAGGTTGGATGTAAACAAACTTACAGCAAGAAGGAAAGGTGGAAGTAGATAGACAAAGACGCGGAAAAGTTTGACCAGGCAGGAATCAAACACAGAAGCACAGTTTTTGAGAAGAATAGGAGGGACTCCGTCAGGACCGTAAGCCTTCCGAGGATGTAGGCCAGAAAGGGCAAAGAAAACATAATTACGAAGGATCTTAATGACAGGCATAATATAGTCAGAGGGTGGAGGAGAAGGAGAAACAAGCCCTTCATCAACCAGAGTGGAATATTCAACAAAGTTTTGAGCAAAGATTTCAGCTTTATAAATGGATGAGACAGCTGTGGAGCCATCTGAGTGAAGCATATGAGGGAAATATGAAGAAGAAAATTTTTAGAGATGTTTATTAGCTAGATGCCAGAAGTCACGAGAGGACTTTGATTGACATTTGATTTTGACATTTTCTATGCATGAAGGAGTTTTGGGTATGTTGAAGAAAAGATTTGCCATGATTACGTGCATATATTTAAAGTGCATGAATTTCAGGAGATGGATGGTTACGGTACCGTCTGTGAGCCGCCTCTATCTTGGACTGCATTAGAATAAACAGAGTTAAACCAAGGTTGACGGGCTTTAGGATTAGAGAATGTGTGTGGAATGTACGCCTCCATGCCAGAGACAATGACCTCAGTTATGCGCTCTGCACAAAGTAATGGGTCTCTGACATGGAAGCAATAATCATTCCATGGAAAATCAGAGTAGTACTGCCTTAGGTCCTCCCACTTAGCTGAGTTGAATTGCCAGAAGCACCTCCGCTTAGGTGGGTCCCGAGGCTACACCGGAGCGATAGGACAGGTTACAGAAATAAAATTGTGATCGGAGGAACAAAACGGAAAAAATAGTTTCACAGAGTAAGCAGAAGGGTTAGTAGATAGCAAAAGATCACGAATTTTGGGCGCGTATTGTGGGCGGTAAATTGCCGTTTACCCCTAGTTTTTGTAGCCCTTAATGGACCCGTTTACTCACACCTAAAACACGGAGTATTATGAAGCTTTGGATGCAACATAGGCTACATATCACTGTACTCAATTTTTGTTTGCTGAAAAATGCACCATAAATTAAATATATGCCTTTTTGGGGGCCAAAATATCACAACACGGCGGAACGTGCTGTGATTGGTTGTGACGTTGTCTACACACATTCAGTCTCAGATCTCGCCCAGCTGATCGGCTCTTTTTGGCTCAGCAGACCAGTCAGTACTTATCCATTCAACATGTCCCAGACAAAAATAACATATCATGTTTGTTTTGTGCCAATGTGCAAAAACACCACAATTAAAACTCCAGAGAAAGTGTTCATAACTATGCCTAAAGACAAGAAAAAGAGGAAACAGTGGTGGTGCTAGGCGTGATTTCTCGATGAAGGAAAATTCATACTACTGCTGTGGAGACCATTTTGATGTAAGTATTAAATGTACTTGTGCATGGATAAGTAACTTGCAAATGATATGTAGCTGTGGGGCTTTACGTTAGCACTGGTAGCATGATAGCTACTCAAGTAACTAATTACATGTCTGTGAATCAATCAATCATTGGGGGCATACGCCGGGGGGCGCGTCGCCTCGCCCACCCTACGACGCCACTCCCTGAGATCACCACGCGCGAGTCCCCATGCAGGCTCCTTTCCCATACCAAGCTACTCCCGACAGGAAGCATCAACTTGCCCCAGCCACGAGCCTTGTGGGCGCCCCCTTGGCCTCCTCCATGCCGGATTGTCTCTTACAGATACAACCCGATGGGAAGGATCGGTTTCAGGGTAGCGTGCCACATACGATCTGTGCGATCATGCGTCTGTGAATGAAATACGAATAAAACGAATGTTGCAGGATGTTTTCAACAATAAAATATTAATTCACTCCTTCGCTAACCAGAAGTACCAATCTCTGTCATTATTACACACGTATTAGACCTGACTGATATGCAATGCTCTCTCTCTTTCTCTCTCTCTCTCTCAGTGGCCGAACTTTTAGGAATATAGGATCAATTTTAGGTAAATATAAGCCTTAGTCTTAATTCTTAGGCTACTTCCCGAGGGCTGCACTATGTTAATAATACCTAGAGGATCGGGCCGCATCAAAAGACTTAAGGCCGGTTCCCACTATCCCGCTTGTACGGCCGCCGTACAACAACAAAGACGTCACAATGACGTCACACCAAAGTCTACCGCACCGCCGTACCGCTGTACGGCTGCCGTACAGAGTTAAATTCAAGTCATCTCTCCCGCTCGGTGGTGTTCGCTCGAGCGGAGTTGCCAACTGTGCCCAGTTACCACAAATAACACTCAAGCGGTGATGATGGTGACGTCATTGTTGTTGTACGGCGGCCGTACAAGCGGGATAGTGGGACCCGGCCTTTAGAGGGCCGCATGCGGCCCCCGGACCGCAGGTTACACAGGTTTGTTCTAAGAGATAAGATTAAGCTTAATAAGGACGTGGCAACTTAAAACTTACTTCAATTATGCTAGTCCTGAGATAGAAAGAAGAACAGGTTGTCCTCGAGGTAAAGTTGAACAACCTAAGAATTGGAAGAGGTCGAGGAACTCACTTTGTTGAAGGTAGTGTCGAGTGATGCCTCCGCTGGCAGCCATGCGAGGCACCATCTAAGTCGTTCCACAAGTTCCCAAAGTGCCTTCCAAACCCGTTGGAGGAAAGATGGTCTCTGTGTGTGGTGCTGCAGCGGGCCATCGTCATTCTCCAAGATCAAGAAAACAAGGGCACTGGTAAGGACATTAAACCTCCTCGGAAAAATAGCTAATTTCAGTGATTTTGATGACTAGTGTACCGTAGATAACACTAAAGTCGCCAGGACAACGTATTTTTTATTTACAAAGGTCTGGTGGCGTTAATACTCACATTTCTACATCCATGATTTCAGAAAAGTTAGAAGGGGCTATCTGGGGAGTCTGTGTCATTTTGTGTCTTCATATGTGTCAGTATGGCTAAAAATGAAGAAATACCAAAAATAAAACCGAGTGCCGACGGTGTTACGGTGCTACAATAAGGTCGCCAGCTAGTGTTTATGTTCTGAGTGTCCTCCCGCCGTCGTCGACGCCCGAAAAAAAACGAGTAGTGAAATTTGAAACCGTATATACTTGCAGTAGGGTTTCTGTAATAAGAGGGTACCGCCATTCATAGGCCCTATGTTAAACGCTACCGAAATCTTAGTGCCAGGGCCTCTCTGTTCACTCTAGACCCGGGGAAGTTCTTAAGGCATGACCCCGCAGTATATCATGTTATACATGTATAAAGGATATACTGTTATCTTCGGAAATTTTTGTTCTATAAGATTATCACATAAAACACAGTAAAACACATTAAATAAAGGTCATTATGAGACTGAAGAAATATGCATGAACTTAAAATTCACTAAAACTCGTCATGTAAAACTTTGTGGGACAACTTATAAGATGGAATATATCAATAGAAGCAGAATTTTATCAGCTTTCCATTGATATATTTCGTTTTCTGATAAATGCACTAGTCCCATGCATAAATTAGCGTTAACTAAATAAATCGCCGAGGCGGCCCCGCTCTCTCTCTCTCTCTCTCTCTCTCCTCGCCTTCTCCCTCTCTCTCATCTCTCTCTCTCTCTCCTCCCTCTCTCTCTCTCTCCTCTCTCTCTCTCTCCTCTCTCTCTCTCTCTCTCTCTCTTCTCTCTCCTCCTCTCTCTCTCCTCTCTCGAGAGAGAGAGAGAGACGATGAGAGAGAGAGAGAGAGACGAGAGAGAGAGATTGAGAGGAGAGCGGGGCCGCCGCGGCGATTTATTTAGTTGACGCTAATTTATGCATGGGACTACTGTGTTCATCAGAAAACGAAATATATCAATGGAAAGCTACTAAAATTCTGTTTCTATTGATATATTCCATCTTATAAGTTCTCCCACAAAGTTTTACATGACAAAGAGTTTAAGTGAATGTTAAGTTCATGCATATTTCTTCAAAGTCTCATAATGACCTATATTTAATGTGTTTTACTGTGTTTTATGTGATAATCTTATAGAACAAACATTTCCGAAGATAACAGTATATCCTTTATACATGTATAATATGATATACTGCGGGGTCATGCCTTGAGAACTTCAGCGGGTCTTGGGTGAACAGAGAGGCCCTGGCACTAAGATGGCGCCCATAAATCGAGTTGTCGCTACTCTATTATTCAAGGTACTCTAACTTGCAGATACAAAACATAAAACAACGCTGAAACAGGGTAGATTATACAGTCATGATATAAACTACTGTGTATCATCTTCAGTGGCACATACAAATCAGTAGTGATGCTATAATTCGTTAATTCATCATATATGGCGGCTGGCGACATCACTGCAGATGGCGACTTTAGTGTTATCTACGGTAAGTAATTACAAACAACGACAAATTCGATAATACACGTCAGCAAGGCGCTGGTATCCCAGCATCCTGTGTTTCTCACTGCTCTCAAGGTAAACAAGCGTCCCTACTAAAAGGTTATGACACCGAAAAACGATATATATATATATATATATATATATATATATATATATAGTATCTATGAA
>JACEEZ010023254.1:312243-319743 GCA_016584305.1 Chionoecetes opilio
TTCCTTTATGGAAAAACCCTACGACATCAGATAGAAGATTGTGAGCAGATAGATGCTTGATTTCTTTTTAAGTTAGATTTTAAAACTTTTTGAAAGGCAGGAAGTCAAAACATAGGAGGTAGTTTTAAGGATTAGAACGGCACCCTTCTTAGGAAAGGTTGGATGTGAGCAACCTTCCAGCAAGAAAAAAAGGTGGAAGTAGTAGACAAAAGAAAAAAGTTTGACCAGGGAGGGTGCAAGCACAGAAGCGCAGTTTTTGAAAACAATAGGGGGGACCCGTCAGGACCGAAGCCTTCCCAGGATCTAGGCCAGAAAAAGGGGAAAGAAAACATCATTACGAAGGTTTTTGTGACAGGCATAAAATTTGTCAGAGGGTGGAGGAGAAGGAGGAACAAGCCCTTATCAACCAGAGAGGTTTTTTTGCAAGGGTTTTAGCGAAGATTTTAGCTTTAGAAAATATAGAAACAGTTGTGGAGCCTCGGGTGAAACATAGGGGGAAAGAGAGAAGAAAAATTGTTAGAGAGTTATTTTCTAGAGCCAGAAAACGAGGGAATTTGATTCAGAAAGATTTGATATTTTCAAATGAAAGAGTTTTTTTAAGTTGAAAATAAAGATTTTGGGATTTATTAGGACGAAAAAAAAAAAGGGGGTGAGTTTCAGGGATGGATGCTTCGGTTTTTTGACCACCTCCTATCTCGTACAGCATGAGAAAAAGCAGAGTTAAACCAAGGTTTACGGGCTTTAGGATCAGAGAAAGGGGGTGGAATGTACGCCTCCATGCCAGAGACTATAATAGTCCAATAAATTTGGGCGCGTTTTTACCCCTAACCCACCACAAATTGCAATAGAAACAAAACAATATTTTTATGAAACCTGTTGATCCCCAGAACAAATATATGAATTATACTCAATTCTAATGAGTTGGATCAATTATTTTTTCAGATTGAACGAGAGCCGTGAACGAGAGGTGGAGTGACGCTTGCAGTGAGAAATTGGATCGGTGTGCAGAGACAGTTCAACGCTGCGGTCATTGTGAATGTAAGGAGTATTATATTTAATGTAGGATTGTTTAAGGGTTTTTAAATTTTTATTTAAAGTTTTAACAAAAAAAAATTCTGTAACATTTTTTAAAACATTAAATTTTTAACAAAATTTTTTTTTTAACATTTCAATTTTTTTTTAACATTTCATTAGTACCAATTTTGGGCCGTTAACCACTTACCCGATTAACTTAAAAAACTTGGAGAGTATACGCTGCGGTCATTGTGAATGTTGGAGTATTATATTTAATGTAGGATTGTTTAAGGTTTTATTTTTATTTAAAGTTTTAACACTTTTTTTTTTTTTAAACCATTTTTTAACATTAAATTAAATTTTTTTTTTTTTTTAACATTTCAATTTTTTTTTAACATTTCATTAGTCCCAAATTTGGGCCGTTAACCACTTACCCGATTAACTTAAAAAACTTGGAGAGTATACTGTATTTTGTATTTTTGGTATGAACATGTATATAAAACATGTTACATTTTAGTCGGAAAACAGAGGGAACAAATGTAATCCTAAGTTTCCTCTCTTTTCAGCAACAGGGGTTTGACTGCGTCTTCTGTAAGAAACCCCTCTCCTGTGATCCAACCAGTACACTGACGGATAAAGGTTGTACGGGGATCAAAGAAAGCTGGAAGTGAGCGTGGTGAAGAAGTCCAAGTCCATCCAGGACAGGCAGTTCATACAGATTGCCGGAGGGTGTTCTGTAATGTGAGAGACATTGAACTTTTCTCTGAAGCGAAACATGTTTCGTCTGATGCAGACAAAGGGAGGTGCCTTCGTTCTTGGATTCAGCGTTTACTCCCGAACTCAGTGTCTTTTCTGTGGTAATCCTGACAAGTACCAGGGGAGGAAAAAGGATCATATGTTAATCCATTTAAGACATTCGATTTCCCAAAAATCATGTGTCGACTGCCTGTGAAAATCGATTAGACAATTGGTCAGATACAGTGAGGAGCAGAATTACAGTTGTTGGCGATCTACACGCAGCAGATGGGGTTATACCATAACGTGTGCAGTATAACTTTCGTACAAAGAAACATTTTTACCACTCAAATTCCAATCGGAAGAGGCGTCTTCATCCAAAAGCAGAAGTTGGGTCGACCTAAGGACCAAATCAGACATAAGCGTTCCTGAAGGTGGCAAAGAAACTAGAAGGAAATGATGGGGAACTAACCACAATTAGTGATTTAATTGGGAATGGAGGACTTCCTAGTAGACACTGGCTGTGATGCATATGGTTTTTCATACATGAAGGATAACCTTCTCAATCAATTTGGTGATAAGATCATAATTGCAGACATGAATGGAAAACCAAAATGTTGTGACATTTAGGGTGTGGCATCGTCGATTTCTTCAGGCCTTCTATCGTCAACAAAAGGAAAGTGATCCTGAAGCAGAAAAGTTGCCCCTGATCAAGACAGCCGCTGATCTCATTAAAAGTGACATAAAACGGGTATCTCAAATTAGAACATTTACCCGACTACTATCGACATGTCCACTGTCAATGCTGCAACCAAGTTCCTACCAGAGTCACTAAAGCTCTTGCGGGAAAATGCTCTTTGTGGGGAAAAGGAAAAGATTTAAAAATCTGCTCACTCGGACAGGCGATCATGCAAGCCACGAGGCCTAGGATCCTTCAAGCTCCACTGTTGCTGGGTCTTGGTATCCAAATGCACTACCATTTCGGTTCTCGATTTTTTCATAGACACGCTCTTTGCACATGGGTATACTTGTTCATACACGGGGGTGCAAACGTATGAGCGCAGCGCAGCAGTCACGAGTGGAACAGATATCCCTGGTTTAACCCCTGGACATTTCATTCAATATGTGGCGACAATGTTGACCATGACATCTGCACATTAAATGGGAGAAACACATTCCATGGCATGGGCATCATTGCGTGTGTGACACCAAAAGCAGTCCGGACACTTCAGATTGCCCGTAGAGCTGTCTCAGCAGAGGATATCGCACAAGTGGGGCGAATCAATATACGTCCATTCACATCAGCATGTGGAGGACTGCAGTCACTTATCTACGGAAGCTTCCGGAGTCTACTGACCTGCGACAAATCAGCTCAAATGTTGATCTCCTCTGGAAGGTTTCGCTCACAGTTCGATCACCTCGACCCTCTTGGACTGGAATGATGCAGATGGTACACAAGGGAGAACACCCGGGTGGGCATCAATAATGTTTTCTGCCCATGATTGATCTCAGTCCAAGTGACTTGGACTGCATAAACTCCACACTGCATTTCGTTTGTGAACATGCGCAGAGATATGGTGTAACCCCGATACGACATTTGATCAGCCACTTTGGTGGAAAGCTCTCACCATAGTAAAAGAGCGACCAGCGGACAGCAAACTTCATCGATTGTTCTAAGACTAGGAGGTTTCCCATACACTCATGAGTTTTCTTTGGGTGTATTGGCCCACCTGATGTCTGGAAACAGGACTCAAAGAGCTTCGGAAGTTGCATATGCTAGCAACACTACAACCCACATGATGAGTGGCAAAGCCGTTGTCTAGAGCTATACGTGGACATCTACTCGTTGACGCCGCACTCAATGCAAAAAATTTTTCCAAGGTATTTCAGATGAACCTACCAAGTGATGGAGACAGTGAGCCCACACTTCCAACAGAGCTCAATGATGCAGGTGACGTGTTTGACGGTCCCGATGTCGGGTGACCAAGCAGTGTCAGACATCGAGTCGTCGAAGGTGATGGAGGTCATTGGGACAAATCAAGCATGTGATTGATGCAATGAAGGATCAACGGACAGCGAGACTGTGGTTACAATACTGGAAATGGTGGACATTATCCGTTTTTTTTCTGAAATCTGAAAGAACAGGGGATTGGATTTCACTTGCATGTCCCGCGCGCCATGCTGCCATATCTTGCAGCTTCCGGACACAGGCACTACACAAAATGCCTTCACATATATCTGCAACTTATGACAGAGTTACCGAAGGACCATCCAGAAGTACATCAGAAATTTCTCCAAGGATTCCAAGTTGTCCGACGGAGCGACAGATTACTGGGCTGGTCTGTCTACCGATTTAGTCACGAGCAAGTACTTATGAGGAGCCTGAAGACATCAGGTGGGCTGACCAGTTTGGAAGAGGGGTACAGAGACACAGCGCTCAGTCTGGGTCATGGCTTAGCCCGTCTGTGCAGAGGTGAACCAACGCCCTCCAACACCTCACTGAAGTTTATGTATGTGACAAGTGAACAAAAACAAGGATCTATCAAAGTCTAGACAGAAGAATGATGTAGCTGATACCCAGAAAATGCTTGCGTTTCTTCATGAGAGGGATCCCTTTCAAGAAAACGATACTCTTCACAACATTTTCACTGGTATAGTTGCCAAAAAAGCGGGGCAATGTTGATGACGCGAAACCGTGGAGAAAGGGTCTTGGGGCAGATGAGTGGTAAAAAAGTGTGCTTGAATACATCATCAAGAAGAACAGTCAAGCCATAACTATGGACTCAGAGACTGCAATGACGACACCAGACGGAGACATCAAAATCAACCCTCAGTTACTCTTCCAGAGACTTGTGATCGCTGGCACTGAATTAGGGACTTTTCCAAAGCACTCGTTTGTTGAGTTATGCGCATATCCTCCTTCTTTGTTCGAGGACTAAATAGCCTTGCTCTCCGCCAATAAGCCAGCGTTAGCCTCAGCAATCAAATCCTTGGCAAACCCGCCGATACTATACAACCATCCGATATACAATACGTATAAAATGGCGGTGCCCTATTGCAGCGCATACCGTGGCAGTCAGGTGAACAGTACAATAATATTCTTGACCGCTACCTGAAATATGTTAGTAGGCACTACGGGCATGCTATCGTCGTGTTTTATGGCTATCGTCAAGGTCCCTCAACGAAAGGACTGTGCTCTCAGAAAAGGGGTGAGCGACCATCAGTGAAGGTATTTTTTCTGAAACCATGACGCTTACTGTCAAGAAGGAAGAGTTTCTTCGGAACAAGAATAACAAGCAACAATTCATAGACATCCTTGGTAAGAAACTGGAAGAATCTCATTGTGAAGTGCTTCATGCGAGTGGAGATGCGGACCTACTCATAGCAACAACTGCAGTTCGTAGTTCCCTTTAAAATCCAACACTGTTTTTTGTTGGCGAGACACTGACTTGTTGATACTACTGTGCTATTATTTCAGCAAGAATAGTGCGCACAGTCTCTACTTAATGTCGGAGCCGAAAAGGGTTTCATTGAATCCAAGACAATACTTGGACATTGGCAAAGTCAGAGAGGCTCTGGGTGAGACTGTGTGTGAAAACATCTCTTCATCCATGCATACCTGGGATGCGACACGACATCAAGGGTCTTTGGGATCGGCAAAGGCAATGGACTCAAACTGTTCAAGGACAATGATATGTTCCGGCAAGCGGCCCTAATTTTCGGCAATGAATACTCAACACAGATGAGATCATTGCTGCAGGAGACAGAGCAATGGTTTGTGTGTACGGAGGGAAACCATCAGACAATTTAAACGAATTGAGAGTAGTTAAAAAATTTTATGCTAAGGTGACAAAAAAACAGGGAAAAGCATTGCACCCACGGGTACTTCCGCCAACGAGCTCAGCTTTCCCAAAAATCACAGCCTACGGGGATTCCATCAGGGTTTATGAGTGGAAAGGACACAAACTCAATCCACTTTACTGGGATGGAGTATCATGGACACCAGGATGATCCCTGTGCATTCTGACCTCGCTGCAGCACCCAAATATCTCCTAAAGCTTTTAGATGTTCATGCAAGGGTGGCTGCAGTGGTAAACGTTGGGTTTTTCGGAAAATTGGGCTGCCTTGCACATTCGCATGTGGACTGTGCAGAGGTAGTTGTTCAAATGCAGACGAATCAGTAGACGTTTTCGATGCTGCTGATGATGGTGACCATGGAAGAGATGAAGTGACGTGTTAAATATTGTGAACGGGGCCTAAGTTCATTGTGTACACATAGTTTTGGTAGTGTATCCCAACATTCCCCTATATAAAATAAGACCCTTGTGTTTGTAATTGTAATTATCTATATTGTATATGGCCTACCCATCTAACTATATTTCTTGACTCACTATTAACTAATTAAGTACTAGAAATTACGAACTTTATTCAGCTCAAAGAAAATTTTTTTCACGAAATTCCCAGACTCACATCAGCTCAAATTTAATACCCGGTATCACCTTTACGGGTAAGTCAGTTTCCTGAAGAAGACTAGCAATACATTTTTGGTGAGGGGCTATATATAAATCAAGTTTTATTGCTGCATTTCACAGCTAAGGGGGGATCAGTAATAATGGGTTTAAATGATAAGCGTCACATTTTAAGTATAAATTTAATCCCATATTTTTTGATGTGCAAAAAATGATAGGCATAATATTTTGTTCATTATTGCATGTGACAGTTGTCATTTGCCATAACCAGGCCACAACTGGTTAAATAAATAATTAAAAGTTGTTTTGTTGTATTATTAAGAGTGATATTGTCGTATATTTAATTTCCAATTATTGCGGTAGTCCGAAAAAGTAACCAAAACGCAAATGACCTGAAAAACCATGTTCCACTCAAAATATTTAAGTATAATCTTGGGCAGATATTCAGTAGGCATCAAGGTTTCAGAAAAATATAACTTCGTTTCTATTGCAATTTGTGGTGGGTCCATTCATATTTTGACTGGACTATAACCTCAGTTATGCGCTCTGCACAAAGAGATGGGTCTTTGACATGGAAGCAGTAATCATTCCAAGGAAAATTAGAGTAGTACTGCCTTAGGTCTTCCCACTTAGCTGAGTTGAAGTGCCAGAAGCACCTCCGCTTAGGTGGGTCCCGAGGCGGCACTGGAGCGATAGGACAGGTTACAGAAATAAGATTGTGATCGGAGGAACCCAACGGAGAGAATAGTTTCACAGAGTAAGCAGAAGGGTTAGTAGTTAGGAAAAGATCAAGAATGTTGGGCGTGTCTCCAAGGCGGTCAGGAATACGGGTAGGGTGCTGCACCAGCTGCTCTAGGTCTTGGAGGATAGAAAAGTTGTAGGCTTGTTCACCAGGTTGGTCAGTGAAAGAAGATGATAGCCAAAGCTGGTGGTGAACATTGAAGTCCCCAAGAATGGAAATTTCTGCTAAAGGAAAATGAGATGAGATGTGCTCCACTTTTGGTGTTAAATAATAAATAGTCAAAGAATTTTACATAGTCAGAGGAGTTAGGTGAGAGATATACAGTACAGATAAATTTAGTAAGAGAGTGACATTGAAGTCGAAGCCAGATGGTAGAAAATTCGGAAGATTCAAGGCCGTGGGCACGAGAGCAAGTGATGTCATTGCGCATGCACATATACGCAACAGCCAGCTTTGGATTGAAAATGAGAATAGAGACAGTAAAAGGAGACAGAAAAAGGTCTGCTGTCAGTGCTCACAGAGAACTGGGTTTCGGTGAGG
>JACEEZ010023254.1:324743-362243 GCA_016584305.1 Chionoecetes opilio
TCCAGTGCACGTTCAATCCTGATACCCCTCCTTGAACCATCCCCGTGTTGGCGCTGTCGTGTCGAATGCCTTTCCCAAAATGATTTTGCCCCCCCAAAGCTGTTTTCCGCCCAGCTTCAAGGGGTTTCCGAAAACATTTCTCCTGTCCTCTGCAGACAAGGAACACCCAGAAGTTTTCCGTATCCCCCCCGGACACCAAGACGGCCACCCTCCTCCCAATGACCTTCCGTCCCCTAACTGGTACCCCAACTTTTCCCTCCCAAGCGGACCAAAGGGGGCTTTAGGCTTTAAAGGGAGAGAATTGGCAAAACTCTTCGCGGTTCTTGCTCTGGCCCGTGGATCGACAACGGACACATGATATGTTCGATGTCGTGGCGAGGCTCATTGCGCAGGGCGTAGGAATTGAGCCGGATGGACCGATTTCGCGCTCCCAAGGAAAAGGGCAGCTCCTTGGTGAGTTTTTCCCTTAGGAGGTCGCGGGGGACATTTAGCTGGTGTCGGAGCTTTGAAGTCGTCGTCCCTCGGTTTCTTCGTTGGACATGAGGGGTGTATTTGAAAGACTCCAAAAATCCAAAAGCCCCGTCACGTCAAAAAGTGGATGAAAAAAAGCCCGCGCCCTTCTTCTTCATCTCCCCCCCCTCCTTTTCTCTTAGTCGCTTCCCTCAGTCCCCCGCTTCAGCTTCTCGTCCACGCCAGCCATGAGAGCTCGCCGGTCCCCCTCTGAGCCCCCAAAAACGCCTTGTTTCTCGGGGATCTTCGCTTTCCCTTGCCTTGGGGAAAAGCGCGATTTTCGAACATGCTTTGAGGCTGTCTCTGAAGATGCATCTCTTCATTTTTCCGTCTCTGTCTTCCGGCTTGGGGGTTTCGCCAAGGCCCGTACTCCTCGTACGTTTTAGGATCCTTTTTTTCCCCACGACAATTCCCCACGTCGGAAGTTTTTCCACGTCGCCACATTCCAAGACCCCTTTCGCGGTAGAAGTGCGGCAGCAAAAAGAACCCCCTTTTGGATCTTGTGGTGGGAAAAAAAACACCCCGGAGAACTCGCCTCTCGACGGAAACATTCCCGGGGAAAGATAAAGGTTTTGGGGAAATTCTCCTGTAGCCCAAAAAACCCCGTCCCTAGATCGTCTTTCACAGCCATCACGTTAGACCTGGGAACCCCAAAGAGACCAGAATACAGTTTTTTATTTTACATCGTAAATACTAATAGGCATTAGCTACATTATTTTTAGTGAGGAAATACAAAGGGATACGGCGGCAAACACTTAAACACCTAAGTTCACAACACTAAGATAGTTGTAATATAGATGTGTGAGAACAAAACCCCACACAAAGGACACCCACACCGACAACAAACAACGCGACAACAAAACACGCGACAACACCCATCTCTGACGCCGAGCAGAAAACTGAAAAAAATGCCGACCCGTAAAAGACGAGAGAAAAACTGGAAAGTTTTTTCCCGAATTGAACTTGTCACGACAGGGAGCCCAAGGGGCAACATGTGCTGGGGGGGTGGTCCGATACACGTCGGTTTTTGGGACACCCTAAATATATATAATATATATATATATATTATATATATAATATATATATATTATTATATATTATATATATATATATAATATATAATATAATATATACATATAATATAGTAGAGAAAAAGAGTTTGGGTACTCTCTCTCTCTCTCTCTCTCTCTCTTCTCTCCTCTCTCTCTCTCTCCTCTCTCCCCCTCTCTCTCTCTCTCTCCTCTCTCTCTCTTTATCTCTCTCTCTTCTCTACTAAATATATATATATAATATATATAATATAAAATATAATATGCTGAGAGAGAGAGAGAGAGAAAAGAGAGAGAGGGAGGAGAGAGAGAGAGAGAGAGAGAGAGAAGAGAAAAGAGAGAGGAGAGAGAGAGAAAAAAAAAAAAAAAAAAAAATTTTTCTACTTATATCTAAAATTTAATAATAAGTGAAAGTGTGGTGTCTCTGTGGTCTGTTTTGTGCCGCGATAGGGTGAAAGCCCCCCAGGACGCAATCCATCATATGGCACAGTTTTGGAACCAGGTCGACCAGGGAACATTTTAACCATTATGGAATGATCCGATCATTTTTTTTTCTTTTTTTTTAATACTTTAGTAGCCTAAATCATAGGCTACTAATCCTAGCGAGAATTGTGAAAAAAAAATGTGGGTTGCGAGAATTGAGGAACCCTTGATGTAGGGTGATGGGTATGGTGAGTGAATGGGTGGGGTGAGGGGAAAGGTGGAGGGGTGGTGAGTGAATGGGTGGGGATGATGGTTGGGGGGGATGGGTGATGGGTGAGGGAAATAGGTGGGGGTTTGATGGGTATGGTTGAGTGAATGGATGTGTGGTGATGGGTAATGGGTGAGTGAATGGGTGTGTGGTAAATGGGTAAGGCGTTAATACATACATTTCTACTCATGATTTCAGGAAAGTTAGAAGGGGCTATTGGGAGAGTCTGTGTTGGTAGGCGAAGGCCCACCACACACGAAGGCCCACCAATAGCCTCAGAGGAGCTACCAAAAAGTGCCCAGAGGGCGGCTTTTCGGCTAAAAAAATTATAATTAGTAAAAAAGGTTTTGGTAACTCTCTCCCCTTCTCTCTCCTCTCTCTCTCTCTCTCCTCTCTCTCCTCCTCTCTCTCCTCGCCTTCTCCAATATTTTATTATATATATATATTATATATATAATATATATATTATGCTGAGAGAGAAGAGAGTTAGAAAAGAGAGAATGCAAAGGGAGAAGAGAGAGAAATGAGAGAGAGAGAGAGAAAGAGAGAAGGGAGAGAGGGGAGGAGAAAGAGAGAGAGAGAAAAGGAGAGAGAGAGAGAGAGGAAATGAGAAAAAAGGGAGAGAGGAGAGGGGGAAGAGAAGGAGAGCGGTGCGGCGATTATTTATTACGCTAATTTATGCATGTGCTAATTAATTTATAGAAAAAAAAAATATAATGGAAAAGCTAATAAAATTCCACTTCTATTGATGTTGCCGATGTTATAAGTTGTCTCACAAAGTTTTAAATGGTGACGAGTTGAAGTTTATTTTAAGTTTATGCATATTTCTTCAGAGCCTCATAATGGCCCTTTATTTTAAAGTGTTTTTTCTATATTCCTGTTTTATGTGATAATCTTATAGAACAAACATTTCCGAAGATAACAATATATCATTATACATGTATAACCCTGATATATACGGGTTCATGCCTTGAGAAATTTTCCGCGGGTCTAGAGTGAACGGAGATGCCCTGGCAGCAAGATGGCGCCCATAAATTGAGTTGTCACTACTCTCTTATAAAGGTAATCTAGATAACCCGGGTGACACACTAACCCTCTGTCCCGGGGTAACGGGTCTTCACCCACAATAGGCTCTAAAAGGCTAATGCCACGGAGATGAGCACCGAATACCACGCACAGCATAGCGTATGCTCCCATCTTTACCTTTATAATACTAATTCAAAAGCAACCATAAATAGCTCAGTTTTAAATCTCTAAATTCCTAATGATTTCAAAAAGTATGATATTAATATTTGGCATCATATTCTTCGTGTTCATCAGGGCAAGACGGCTGACGGCTCACACGTCCAGTACGTGTAAAAGTGAAATATTTCTGATTATTTATTAACCTTGTATGTATAAATATATCGGTTAAAAAAAGTATAACTAGTGTTGATACTATCAGCATCTTTATTTATTAAACGTTTCGACAGCTAAGTGCCATCTTCAGTAATCTAAAATAGATAAGAAAGTTACAAGATTAAAATTTTGAATAGGTAAAATTTGTTAACATTTAATTTAATAATGTTAGTGGGGAAAAACTAACCCATATGCAGAGGTGCTGCTGATAGCGTATTATTAATTTTTTTTATTTGTTTATTTGGAGGGACTCGATAATTCTTAGGTTTGGACCCAGTATCAGATATGTATCAGGTCCTCTGCCTGATACATATGTATATATCGACTGTGTACTAATGTACAGTAATGGACCCTACCCATAACTACGTCACGGTTTGTTTACATCGGTGCATTGTGGGGATAAGGCGGGGTCGCCGCGGGTGGACCTACGAAGGGAAAACTACGGCGATGGAAGAATTTAGAGTTATTTTGCGCGAAATTGATATTCCAGGTGCTATATTACTGTGCTTCTGTTCTCGTGACAACATATAGAGAAGACCTGAGGTAATGGCTGATGTGCAGAGGCTTCTAAACCAAGAAACAGAAATCATAAACAGAGCCTCGTCAAAAGGTAAGCAACTGGTAGGTTTCGTAATGTGTCCCTACCACTTGCTTACTTCTTAATGAGACTCTGCTGTGACTGTTTTCCTGGTTTAGAAGCCTTCGCACATCAACCATCACCTCAGGTCTTCTCTATGTTGTCAGCGAGCACGGAAATATAGCACCTGGAATATCAATTTCGCCCAAAACAACTCTAATTTTTTTCATCGTCGTAATCTTCTCTTTGTAGGCTGTACATATTCATGGTTATGATAGTATTAAAATGCCTTATTATTTAGTTCCTTTTGTTGTCTTTCCTCTTTAAAAAGTAGTGCTACATCAGGGTTTTAAAAGTGTTACTTGACGAGCCAATGAATACTTTGAGTCTATACCAACATCACCAACCTTTGCTTTGATTTATCTTTTACCCAAATCATAAAACAAGTTGCATAAACCACGGGGGAATTACCCATCCTGCCTCATGGTACCTGCTGCATGGTACTGTCTTTCTACCGATATTTTTGTCCCTACAAAAAGGGGGAAAACTCGCCGACAGTAATGGTTAGGTTGGTATCGGTCATTTCGCCCAAATGCCATTTCGCCACACCTTTGAGTCATTTCGCCCAACACTATGGAGTCTATAGGAGCTAGGAGGTTAGGTTATATTTGTTAGTGTGTCGAGACCCCGCCTGCTTGTCTGTGGGAAAGTTCTCTTCTGGCGCTCCCAAAAATGATAAAATAGGGAGTTGGCCAAAAAAGGATGTCTTCTTCTAATTTATAAGTCCCACACTGTCGGAAACTCGGTGGGTGATCAACAGGGCAGTGGAAGCAGTAGGGATTTGACGTACAGTCAGCTGTGGAAATGGGCACCCAAACCCCGAGCATCGACCACAGGAGGAGGGGATTTACAACATTTTTTGCCTTTCCCCAAAAGCTGTAGCACTCATAGCACTGCATAGGGGGGTCGATAAAGGTTTTTATCTTAGAGACTGGGGACCGATCCTGATGGAATCGGGAAGACTTGATCCGTAGAAAGTTATAATGATCATGTTTTTGCTTCCTCTGACCTTATAGCCCTTTTTGAACTCTTTCCGGGCACATGTTTAGTTTTTCTGCCTCCGAAAACTCAAAGAGGTCGTATTGTAGACTACGCCTTTGCTGGTATTGAATTTTGGATGAGGTTTGATGGTATCAAAAATGCTGTCTTCGGTGATGGGCATGTGGAAGAGCTTTTCCGAGCCTGAGTTAGGTCCTTGGCTCGGATTAGAACCCCCCTGCCATACCGTTTTCAGGTGGCCTTCCGGATCTTTCCCAATTTCTTTCTCCAAATACCGCGCCGCAAGGAAAAAGTTGCCACCACTCTCCTTATAATACGCCACGTACCAAGTAGGGGTAGGGCTATGGCGGACAGGTGGAGTAGATGTAGTAGTTTTCTCAAAAGTGTTGGGGATGTAGTCATCAGGGCCGTCTCCAACATTTACAGAGCGAATGAGTTCGGCTCTGTAATGTCTCGCTCCAATTTCCATCTTTGTGGCTTCCTCATAAGCAGAGGAAGCATCATCTGCCGCAGCAAAATTTATGTAGCACCTATTTGTTCGTCCATTGTCATCATAAGTAAGTCGGATGCGGCGAACAACACCATAAGCCTTGAAAATATCATGTATTGCTGTAATTTCAAGGCCTGGGACACGTTGGACAGAAGCAAGGTGTCCAACGTAGAAGTGCCCCTAGGGCCAGGCTCGTCTCTCAATGCCTTTCTGCGTCCCTTAAAGTGGGGATCGCCAGACCGGGGAGCTGGGGAGGAAGGGGCGGCTGCCCGCTTCGTGCCACGTCGGGCCTGGAAAGGCGCCAGAGTGGCAATGTGAGAGGATCCAATGGGAGATGTCGAGGACAAGCGGACGTCAGGGAGAGAGGCAGGCCGGGGTAAATTTTTAGGTTGATACATAAACAAATTATTTCACTTCCTCACGCCCCCCCCACCACGGACCCCAAAAAGGGGGAAGCTGTCTGTTGGGGAAAACCTCACCCAACAGCTCCCAGGGTAGGGGGAAGTATACGCTTCGGTTGCCTAGTGTGTGGTGGCAGCCGCGGGACCGATGCGGTGCCCCCCAGGCAACCCCGTTTGGCCCTAGCCAACGCAATGACCAGCCGATTGATCCAGCGGGGCCACACTGGACCTCCCGTCTTACCCTAACCCCCTACCAAAGGAGCGTGTTGCCCACCGAAGGGAACAAACAACCCGCCCGCGGTGGACTCAACTCCCAGATAGAGGGGCGCGCGGGGAAATACGGGACGCCCCCGACGGCAAACACGTGGGGAGTGGAGCGTGAAGTTTAAAAAAGGAAGAAGAAGCGTGAGACGGAAGAGAAGGGTCTCACCGGGGCCTAGAACGCCCTAAGAAAGGAGAGAAAGGGGGAGGAAGCATACAGGCGACATCACCGGAAGGTCCACCTCCCAGTGACGAGGGGGAGCGCTTGGTCCACGAGGGCCCACGGCCAACCCAACCCAACAATGGCAGGCAGGCCGCCAGAGGAGGTGGCGCCGTCGACCACGCTTCAAGCCCCGCCACCACGACAAGGTGACTCCCCACAGCGGGGCTCTCTCGGTGAACTCCTCGTGTGACGTCATCAATAATATTCGCGGGCCTGTTAGAGGGATGAAACTTTTTTTCCCGCGCTTTCTACAAAAGTCGTGTTTTTACGGAAATAAGGCGTGGAAATGAATTATTTGTTGTGGATTAGGTATTTTGAATAAACATTCAACATATTTATGCAAAAAACAAATGGGTCTGGACAATTACTTTAAAGTAATCGTCCAGACCCATTTTTTCTTTGCATAATTATGTTGAATATTCATTCAAAATACCTAATCCACAAAAAATAATTCATTTCCACGCCTTATTTCCCTAAAAGCATGACTTTTGTAAAAAGCGCGGGAAAAACAACAGCCACATTCCAGCCTTGGCGCGAAACTTGCTGGCGACGTCACAGCAGGAAGCCTCCCAGCCCCGCCCCCACACGACAAAACGGAGACTCAGAGAAAAATACAGTACCCGAGGAATCCCGGGTGCTTCTGATATTTTTTTTGTGCGACACGGCACATACTTGCATCCTGCATGGGCACAGCAATAAAGCTGTGCCCTTCCCGAGAGCTTAGCACCCATTCACAACCCACACGGCGACGATATATGTGTGCAGACGTGTCGTGCGGCGGGGAGCGGCTGGTAGTAGCGAGCCCTCTCATCTCGGTGGCCTCGCTACTACCCGCTACTACCCGCCGCTCCCCGCCGCTCTACACGTCTGCACACATATATCGTCGCCGCACAGGTTGCAAATGGGTGCTAAGCTCTCGGGAAAGGCACAGCCCCCCCGCTGCACCCACACAGGATGCAAGTACATGCTACATCGCACAAAAGAAATATCAGAAACACACAAAATTCCCCAAGTACTACATTTTTCTCCGAGTCTCCGCTCATCTGTATCAGGCAGGGCTGGGAGGCTTCCTGCTGTGACGTCGCCGAGCCGTGGTGCGTCGTCTGCTGGTCGCCAGTTGTGTTTTGAGAGCTCGGGGAATTTACAGATTTTGAATGCGGATCATTTAAAAACGGGTGACTGGATGCAAAAGGTGACAACATATTGTTGATATACTCAATCATGGCTATATTTTGACTGCATTAAATCAGGAATGATGAAATGGTCTGGATGATTACTTTAAGAGGTGCATTTGATAGGGCTAATCAGGATGTCATAATGGAAGAACTCATTATGAAGGGTGTCCGAGGCAGGCTGCTTGACTGGATTAGGGACTACTTGTATGACAGGAAGGCACAAGTATGTTTTCAAGGGTCGCCTCTTCAGAGGAACTTTTTGAATGGGCACGCCACAAGGGGGTGTCTTAGCCTATGCTCTTTAAATTTTGATGGACAAAATTGCCCGCTGGCCTTTCCCACAGGACACTCAGGTCCTCATTTATGCTGATGACATACGTGTGCAATGCAGAACCCCTACACTTCTTAATTTAGCCTTGCAGCAATTGACAACACTGTGTGTACAGATGGGCGTTGTCATCAACGAACCCCAAGACCCAAAATTTTAAGCAAGCAGCAACAGAGTCTGCCGCCCACCCAGCTTTTAATCATTTTCCCCATTGCAGAGTCCCTATTTATATATACTTAGGGTTCACTCAGCTGAAAAAGGGTTTTGCCCGTCAATCAGCCATGCCCGAGAATTTGTCGCTTGGGACTAGTCCATCAGAGTCCTCCCCAACAGACCCTTGGCGTGGTTTTTCCATCCTTTAGAAGTTTTATATTTATTGTCAGGTCATTATTGACTATGCCTCCACGGCCTTGGGGTTCATTTCGGGAAAACCCCAAATCCGTCCCTTGGAGCTATTCAAAACGGGAGGAAATATTGGGTTTTGCCCCAGAACGCAAAGATAGAAGTACTTGGGGCTGAACTGAATCTCCCCTATTGTTACGCAGAACCCAGGAAATAACTTGTCCCCCACTGTTAGCCCCAATGCTTTTTAAGGCTCATCTCCCCCCCTTAAAAGACGCTAGACCACTTTTTAAAACCCCGGGGCTCTTGCTGCCCCATATCCAAGAAGATTTTCATTGCAACACGAGTAGGGTTTTAAAGGGTTTTTGGCCTATTTCCCTTTCACCAATCAACCTGTTGGCACCCCCCCCAGACACTTAGACTTTAAAAGATTTCAATTCCCAAAAGGCCCGGTTTCCCAAGCTCCCCAGGATCTTTTTATGACAAAATTGCCCAAGTACCCTCACATCCGGCGTTCAGTGTACGTGAGGGTCATTTGAGGCAGCAGTTGGCTGGGCTTTTCAACGTGATTCACCTCCCCCAGCCAATACATAGAACCTAGCTCCCCAAACCCCTACCCGCCAATTCGTCCAAAACCCGGGCAGAGCTGTACGCCACATTGAGGCTTTTGCTGTCAAAAAACCCTAGGATGTCTACATGCTTAAGACAGCGGGCTGCCTGTATGAACTATTATCTACCTGCCCGCGAGTGATCTTGTAAATAAGTGTTTTGTGCCGCTCGTACCCTTGAGAGGATGGGCCAGGGGTCTTTTCACCTGGGTGCCTTCCCATGGGGGCCCCATTTAACGAAAGGGAGTTTGGCCTTACCCGGCAAAACCCCTTCAGGGTGCCTAAATGGACCCCCCCTGGCCGGAATAATCTACCCAGTTAAAAGTAGTTTTCAACAGAATTTCAAAGTAGCATAGACTCAGTTTAGAACGCTGTGTAGCGGCAGCACAAGGGCCTCACTATGTCCGGTCTCCCACAACAGTGATACACCTATGGGAGACACAGTGCAGCCCAGGAGTTGGGGCAAAGCGCCTCAGATAGGTTATAAATATTACTGGGGGGTTTGTAAATCCCCCGCTGTTCTTGTACATTGTGTCCCAAGCTAGGAGGTCACACACGATCATAACATGTACTGCCCCTGCATTTCAAAATTTAGGCCACAAGGCCACCATGATTGCCCCCGACAAACTGCTGGTTTCGATCACCAAACACTCGCTGACACCTAGAGAGTACCCTAAATTCGCCCCAAGGGGGTGATGGTGTGTTTAAACTGTAGCATGAAAAAAGATGCTACAACTTCCCCTCGTGGAAGCTTGAAACCCCTAAAATTGAAAATCATTTTTATAATTACACTGCCTGGGGGGGGGGCCGGGAGGCACCGACCTCCAAAACCCTTTTTTCATCAACAACAATCCATCAACAATTATTTTCTCCTTCTCTCTCTCTCCTTCTCCTCTCTCTCTCTCTCTCTTCTCTCTCTCTCTCTTCTCTTTCTCTCCCTCTCTCCCCTCCTTCTCTCTCTCTCTTTTGTGCGGCTTCCGTAGTGCTTTCCTTGTTACTTTTTAAAGTGTACGTATATATTTTTTTCCTTATTTGTTTGACGTCATTCTAGCGTAAAATTTGTAAATCTTAAGAGTTAAACCAAAACAAAGTTTTTTTTTTAATTTATTGTATTTATGTAAAGAATGAGTGGTAACCATTATTGGTATTTTGTTTGGTTTTGTGATTCGAGTCACCCAAAAGCTTTTGTACGGGGGAGGGCTGAGGTAGGCGGTGCGGGAAAGAGAGGCGAGGGAGTTCACCGAGCAGAAACAGTCTGTACTCCTCCTGTTCATTGTGTTTGTTTAGAAGTAAAAACCCTTGAATTGTAAGATCTTTTATTACCTACAAGCTATCTAGGCACCTGTCGGAGAACGTGAGAGTACTTTTATTACGACTGACCCCAATACGACGATCAGACAAGCAAACAGTGGTCGAGGGCTGGAAAAACTTTAACTCGTTGCAAAATAAGAGGGTTTATGGTGGCAATTTTCATTTCCCCTACGCTTTTGGAGGTGCATTTTCAGTCTACTTGAACTGCTGAAGAGGACAGGAAGAAGCTTAACAAGGTGAAGGAGGCACTTGTGGCAGCGTTCGCAGTCCTAGGCCTACGAACTAGGCCTCAGTTCATGGCCTACGAGCAGTTTGCTGGCAGGAAGCTACGCAATGGTGAATCTCCCGACGTGTTCCTGGCAGAGCTACGACGACTGGCATCTTTGTTTGGTGGCTTGACTGACAAAGGACTCGCTTGTGCTTTCGTGACTGAGCTCCTGGAGAACGTCCGTCAACTACTCAGGGCGTGATCACGCATGGAATCACTCGACTTGGGTCAGATCCTGACACGGGCAAGGGCAGTTATCAAGAACGACTACACCCCTGGCCCTGTGGACGCGTGCTTAGGAGCCAGTGAGTCGGGAGTCGGGTGGCAGCAGAGAGCGTTCACGAGTCAAAGCTGCTACGAGTGTAATGGACCGAATCACTTCGCCCGAGACTGTTTGCTGCGCCGTCGTGGTTCTACCGCAGAAAGCAGGGACCGACGAAGGGCTGGGCGAGGAGTGCCCCATGGTCACGTTACACCCACTGGTCCGGGAAACGAGCAAGGAGGGGAGGTGGCAGCGTCAACTTCCTCTCTCGTCAGCCAATAAAAGAGGCGCTACCAACTGCAGACATTTGGGTGAATGGTGTTCTGACGACGGCGTTGGTGGACACTGGAAGTTCACGATGCATTGCCCATGTATCATGTTGCAGTTCATGGAAGCAAGAGGTCGTCAGCATCCTTACAGTTAGTGGTAAGGAGCACTTCTGCAAGGGCACAGGAATCGTGCGTCTTCATCTGAGCAACGGAGCATCTGCCGACGAGGATGTGCTTGTGGTCGATTCTACTCTTCTTGGATTCCCGTTCATTCTTGGCATGAATGGCATAGTTTCACTGGGCGGGGCCACCGTGAACGTGGAGCGACTTGTACGATTCGGAAAGGGGGATACAGCCGTCTGCGCAGCCGCCGCCACAGTGATTGGTGTTGACGAACAGGATTTCAGTGCGACTTATGATGCCGCAACAAACTCGTGGACGGCCATGTGGAAATGTTCGCAGGGCGTTGAGCCAGGTGTCCTTCAGAACCAAATAGAGGAGTATTCGGTGCCCCGTGAAGCTAGACTAGTATGAAAAGGAATTAGAAAAGTGGATCGCTGATGGTTGTCTAGTGTCATATGAAAAGGATGTACATGGGCCAGTTAAATGACTGATACCCTTGATGGCAGTGATCCAGCGTAACAAAGGAAAAGTTAGGCCAGTGCTGGATTTTAGAGAACTTAATACCAACGTCGACGCTTTCACGGCCGACGCTAATGTGTGTGCAGACAAGCTGAGAGAGTGGCGTAAACAAGGTGTAGTGCCCCCCCCCCCCCCCCATTTGGCTAGATGTTAATTTGAAGAGCTCCACAAACCTGGCGATTACGCTGCCACCACCCACAATAAGTGGGAAAAAAAAAAATCTAAAGATTTAGAGAATATATTGTAATATATTTGGAAACGGAATGTATTAGCCGCTTTGTGTTTGGATACACTTTGTGCCACACTGGAGGACAACCGACGGCGTGGGTTGTTCTTGCCACAGTAATGGACAATGGAGCACTTAAGAATAAACGTCTGCAGACAATAGCTGAGTATTGAATGGACCTGATGCCCTGGACGTGTACACTGCCACTGTACAGTCCAAGATACTACAAAGTGGCGACGAGGATGAAACAGTGCAGATGGATGGGACACAGTCGGGAGGACTAGTAAACGAAGAGTAATCACGAAGGACATCGATCCAGACGTAGGAACACCAGTCGCAAGTTACCTGATATACACTCACAGTAAAGATGGCTCTTATTGGTCAAGTAAGTACTTTTGACCCAGATTTGGAATCCTGGACAGAGTATAAGGAACGACTGGAACATTATTTCTTGGCAAATGATATAGAGGACGAGAAGAGGAGGAAGTCTGAGTTGATCGCAGTTGTGGGAGCCAAAACCTACAAATTGATGAGGGGTTTGTGTAAGCCTAAACAGCCAGGGGATTGTAAATTTGAGGAACTCTGTGAAATAATGACCAAGCATCATGAGCCAAAGTTATCTGATACTGTAGCCAGACTAAAGTTCCACCAGAGAATGAGGCGACCAGGAGAGAGTGTCCCTCAGTATCTGGCGGCTTTAAAAGAACTCACAGAGCACTGTGATTTCCAGGCATTGACAAACAATCCACAAGATCAAATGTTGAGAGACCAGCTGACTGTTGGATTAATGATGAAAATATTCAGGCAAAATTACTAGCCTTGGAACCTAAGACTGGTGAAGTTTTGTCATGCAAGAAGGTTTTTTATTTAGCAGTGGCAATAGAAGCAACGCAAAAAGATGTATCTGACTGCGAGGACCAAACATCTGTAACACAGTGGCAAAGAGAAGCACAATGCTGGAAATGTGGTGATAGTCATCATCCTGAACGCTGTTGGGCCAAAGACAAAACTTGCTTCAGCTGTAAAAAAGTGGGTCATGTGGCAGTTAAGTGTCGCAAGCCATGGAATCAAGAGAGAAGATCACCACCAAAAAGCAACTAGAAACCACCTCACTACAACACCTGGAAGAGTAAGCCTACCGTGAGAGGAGGAAGGATGCAGCAGAGAGGAGGGTGGATGAATCAAGTGGAGGATGAAGGGCAGCCGAGAGAAACAGATGACAGCGCCATAGTGGAGGAAGAGGAGTCTAGTGACAAATTTGAATTTAAATGTGTAAATTATTGTGGTGGAAATAACAGTAGGGTGCAGTTAGGAAGTGTAAAACCCTATTTGTGTAGATTGGTAATGGAAGGGCAGCAAGTAGAGTTTGAAATAGACACAGGTGCAAGTTTCACCATTATAAGTGATGTGGAGTATCAGAAAATGTGTGAAAAAGTGCCAACACTTAAGGAGAGACTCACAAAAGATGAGGTGATTTTGAGATCATACCACAGGTGAAAGACTAGGAGTAAAGGGGGTACTGAAGGTGGATGTCACACACAATAGTCAAGTATATGATTTACCCTTAGTGGTTATAACGGGTTTCTGGACAAACTTTTTAGGTAGAAACTGGTTACAAACACTCCAGATTGATTGGAAAAAACTGTTTTTACTGTACAGGGACATCTGGCTGCTAATGAAGTTTTGTAAAGAATTTTAAAGCAAAAGTATGCTGGAGTGTTTGAGGAAGGTTTGGGCACCTACACAGGAGGTAAAGCCAAAATTTATGTTGACGCAAATGTCAAGCCAAATTTTTTTAAAGCCAGACCATTGCCTTTTGCCTTAAGAGAGGCCACTAACATCGAATTGGACAGGTTAGTAGCAAATGAGACATTAACACCAGTAGAAAACTCTGAATGGGCTACACCTACAGTGGTTGTGTCCAAGCTATCCTCCAAAGCTATAATATGTGGTGATTTTAAGGTGACCATAAACCCAGTGGCTGAAAAGGACACATTTCCTGTTCCCAAAATTAGTGACCTGTTGACCAGCCTGGTAGGAGGGAAATCTTTCTCAAAATTAGACTTAAGTAGTGCTCGTTGGTTGTCGGGAGCGGTGATAGAAGTAACTAGACCACTGTCCTATAAGATAGAATTAAATGATAACAGAGTGGTAAGAAGACATGTTGATCAGATGAGAGCTCGGAGGATACCTTTAAAGGTACCAGGAGAAGTCAAGGAGGCAGTCTTTGCAGAAGAGTGGGATAAAAAGGTATTAGATGACAGTCAAAAGGATGTACAGTTTCAGTTAAATCCAAAATTAGGAGTAGTGCCATCACCAAATAAGATGTCTAATGAACAATATAATCAAGGAATAGATGTTGAAGATGATATGGTTTTACCAGAAGCAGATGGAGAAGATATGCGCGAGAAACCTGAGATATCGTCTCCTTGTGTGACTTCAATGAAAAACCCAGTTCAGGACAGAACAAGGTCTGGGAGAATTGTGAAGAGACCTGTTAGGCTTGATTTGTAGTTTTATTTTGTTTGTGTCAGGTTCGATGCAGAATTTTCGTGTCCAAGCTGGTCATCGCCTCCGCTCCACTCAGCAATACACAGGTATCGCCGCCATCAAATATGTGTGTCAAGTCAGGGTATCAGCCTGCACTCCGCTCAGCTCACTGCCCCAGGAACCAGACCCTGATAACATATCACAAGTTACAAGTCTGTCATGAACTAATCAATGCACCAGATATCTTTATAAGTACACCGCCACTCGCCTACCTTTAAAAAGGGTTATCAGGAACAACTCCCTCCACACGACCAGTCCACTCCTTGTCGGCTTGAGAGAGAGAGAGCGACTATCTGCCTTCGCTCTTACCTTCTTCCGGGGGGGGGGGGGTTTCCCGTAACGTCACCACTCACCAGCGACTACGGGACCATAAACATATGGCCGGAAACCTATATCCAAATGAATTGGGACTGAGGAGTGAAGAAAAATTATTATTTAATAAATGGCTATATATTACTTTACTCTTACCACTCAGTGTAAACTTTTCGTCAATCGTGAGTCCCCCGTTTGACTCATTTTCCCGCGTTACAAAGGTGTTAATGTGTCAGTGATTGACTTGGAAAAAGCGTACTTGCAAATTCGAATACACCAATCTCTATGGCAGTACCAATCAGTGGTGTTCAAGGGGCGCAGGTATTGCTTGACCCGCTTAGGCTTCGGTCTAAACGTTGCACCGCTAATAATGAAAGCGATTCTGAAGTGTGTGCTGTCACAGGACTCTGTTGTCAAGGAAGGAACTTCGGCCTACATTGACGATATATTAGTGAATAAGGACGTAGTTACGACGAGCAGAGTGGAACAACACCTCGCTCGTTATGGGTTGACAAGCAAGACTCCTGAACGTGTCGCTGACGGTGCACGAGTGTTGGGCTTGAGAGTGTGGGGGGAGCGAGGCAGTCTGCACTGGAAGCGCGATAACAAGGTGGGGGAAGTGCCAAGTCGACTGACACGCCGGTCAGTGTTTTCATACTGTGGCAGACTCCTTGGTCACTTCCCGGTCTGCGGTTGGCTGAGAGTTGCTGTTGCTTTCATTAAAAGAAAAATCAACCATCTCACATCGAGTTGGGATGAGGTGGTTATCGACGACCAGCTGAAAGTAATTATTGAGGAGATTGCCAATGAAGTCAGGAAAAACGATCCCGTGCGAGGAAGATGGGACGTAATGGCAAGCAAAGCCAGAGTGTGGGTGGACGCCAGCTCCCTGGCCCTTGGAGTCGTGATCGAGGCTGAGGGCTGCATCATAGAAGACGCCAGCTGGTTCCGCAAGGATGACTCCTCCCACATCAATATGACTGAGCTCGACGCGGTCGTAAAAGGGCTCAACCTCGCTCTAGCCTGACAGATAAAGGAAGTGGAGTTACTGACTGATTCTTCAACAGTTTTTCGATGGATCTCAGACAGTCTCTCAGGGAAGAGCAGACTGAGGACGAGAGCAGCAAGCAGGATGCTCATTCGACGGCGAATCGGTCTGGTGACGTCTCTAGTTGAAGAGTGCGGGTTGCAGGTGCAAGTGTCGCTAGTACCATCAGAAAGCAACAAGGCAGACGCCCTTACTCGCGTGCCACCGCGGTGGCTGAAGACCACTACTACTCCTGCAGCCGTGTGTATGGCCATGGACGACGCGAGCATCGACGACTTAGTTAAAAGAGTACACGACACTATGGGGCACCCTGGGGTAGGGCGCACGCTTTACTTCGTGAAGCGCGTCAACTCTGTTGTCACCAGATGGGCGGTACATTCAGTTGTTACAAACTGTCAAGAGTGTCAATCCATTGACCCGGCACCTGTGAAATGGAGAAAAGGAAGCCTGGGCGTAGATGAAACTTGGAAGAGAGTCGGGATGGACGTAACACATTACGGCGGCAGGAGTTACTTATCTCTCATAGATTGTGGGCCGTCACGGTTTGCTCTCTGGCGCCCCTTGCGACTTCAAACAAGTGCGAGCATCATTCAACAGCTAGAGGCAGTTTTCTTTGAGCGAGGAACGCCAGAAGAATTGCTCACGGATAACGACACCGCTTTCCGTAGCAAGATTTTCTCTGCATTCGCCAAGGAGTGGGGCGTGCATATCCACTTCAGGGGCCAGATCCAGCAAAAAAGCGTAAGTCAAGCGGCGTAAGTATGGCGTAAATGCTACTCCGGCCCCCCCCTCGCCCCCCCCCCCCTGTGCCGAGGCTGTTTGAATAATCCGCCGAAGATGGACTTACGCCGGGCGCAAGGAGGAGTATCTCGGAGTATCTCCACAGAGACAGCTGATTGGCTGGCGAATACAATGACGTCATCCTCGCTAATAGCGAATCACAGCAGTGTTTATATTATCTATTCAGATCTATCAGCCAATCACAAGGCTGCCACGAGATAAATAGTGTTTACAAACATTAATCAGCTGATTACTCAGCTGGCATCTGGCTTGATACAACAAATCGATGTATCCTGTTTAAAACGATAAGGAAAGGTCCCTGATTGATGTTTGATGATGATGTTTGAAGAATTTCGTCAGTTATTGACGCAGCTGAGATGGATCTCTGCTGTAACCAGACAGCTCTCTCGCAGACTACCCCTAGAGAGCTGTCTGCTAGTGCTTATAGTGTTGGCCGAAGCCAGCACCCCGGGAGGCGGGTTACAAACCCCCGGCTAACACCCGGTACCCATTCACTGCTGGGTGGACAGGGGCTCGGGTTTTAAGGAAACAGCCTAACTGTTTCCGCTCCACCCGGGGATCGAACCCGGGACTTCTCGATTGTGAACCGAGCGTGCTTCCCCTACACTAAGGAGTACCATTGCCAGTACAGATTGACCAGAAATAAACAATTTGGAGGCAATAATTTAAGGCGCAGACATCCTGCTTTACTTTTAATAAATATTTCTAGGGCAATAATGGGCCAGCCATCCTGATTAACTTAATAATTCAGGGACAAAAAGGGGCAGACATCATGGTTGACCATATAATCATATAATTCAAGGGCGTTAAGAGGCAGACATTCTGAGTGACCTAATTGTATCATTCAGGGATAATGAGAACGGTACCTGGTACTCTCGTCTACCGAAATTCTCGCCTGACACAATCCAGGAACTCTCGCCGAAGGTAATGGTTAGGTTAGTAGGGTATTAAGGGAAAGATACCGGTAAAAATGAACGAGGACTGCGCGGTCATTTTCTGAAACACTGACTAGATTTTCCTTGCCTAAAATTAGTGTTTTTGGTAAAAATGTACGAGGACTGCGCGGTCATTTTCTGAGACACACCTAGTTTTTCCTTGGGTAAAATTAGTGTTTTTTATATAAATGGACGAGGACTGCGCAGTCATTTTCTGAAACACTGACTAGATTTTCCTTGCCTAAAACTAGTATTTTTGGTAAAAATGGACGAGGACTGCGCGGTCATTTTCTGAGACACTGACTAGTTTTTCAGATAAATTTCTAGTGTTTGCCCATACTCTCCCACTAACCTACAAGCAGGTTTGGGCACCTGTGGGAATGCGGGG
Organism: Chionoecetes opilio; assembly: GCA_016584305.1. NCBI lineage: Eukaryota > Metazoa > Arthropoda > Malacostraca > Decapoda > Majidae > Chionoecetes > Chionoecetes opilio. The sequence goes on from JACEEZ010023254.1 coordinate 342,868, forward strand.
TTTTCGGGTGGGAAGCAAATAATGCGTCGGAGACACGTAATTTAAGAATTGTGTAGAAGAGACAACTCCCTAGATCTAAGGTAATTTCCTTATATCTAGAGAATTTTGCCTAACCAAAATTAACCTAACCTAGCGGGGGGCTTGACCCACCGATAAACTAACCTAACCTAACCTAAATCTAACCAAATCTAACCTAACCTAACCTAACCTAACCTAACCTAACCTAACCAAATATAACCTACCCTAACCTAACCAAATATAACCTAACCTAACCTCCTAGCGGGGGGTTGGGGGGAGTTCTCGACACTTCGGTCATCATTCTGTGAGGATCGTCAAGTTTACACGTCTCTGGACTCAGAAGAAATCCAATGAATTTTCCCTAAATCTAGGGTTTTTTTTCAACACCCCTAACTCAAAAACTATGTGGTTGCGACGCATATTTTGTACCCCAGCCAAATATCCCGCATTCCCCCAGGTCCCCAAGCTTGTTTTGTGGGAGAGGGGGAGTATGGACAAACACTAAAATAATACCGTTTTTCCTTGCCTAAAATTTGTGCTTTTGGTAAAAATGGACGAGGACTGCGCGGTCATTTTCTGAGACACTGACTAGTTTTTCCGGTAAATTTCTAGTGTTTGCCCATACTCTCCCACTAACCCCCAAGCAAGTTTGGGCACCTGTGGGAATCCGGGGTTTTCGGGTGGGGAGCAAATAATGCGTCGGAGACACGTGATTTAAGAATTGTGTAGAGGAGACAAACTCCCTAGATCTAAAGTAATTTCCTTATATCTAGAGAATTTTGCCTAACCAAAATTAACCTAACCAAGCGGGGGGCTTGACCCACCGATAAACTAACCTAACCTAACCTAAATCTAACCAAATCTAACCAAACCTAACCAGATCTAACCTACCCTAACCAAATATAACCTACCCTAATCAATAATACCCTAACCAAACCTCCTATATGGTTGGGAGGCCTCTGGAAGGGGAGGTTGTGTCTGTATGAGTATTAGTCTAAGACAACTATATCATTTCTACAATATGTATATAAAGCGGCCATTACCGAGACCACCGAGAGACAAGGCCTGGTGGATCGCCCGTGACGTCACACCATAAGGATACAACCCGCTCCGCTCCCCGTACAAGTTTACCTACCTAATATAATGTTTATCAGTATAAAAGATATACTGTTATCTTCGGAAATGTTTGTTCTATAATATTATCAAATAAAAAACCGTAAAACACACAAAGAAAATGCCATTATGAGACTTTCAAGAAATATGCATTAACTTAAACTCTGCGCCATTTAATATTTTGCTCGCAAACATTTTGCATGGAGAATATCAATAGAAGCGGAGTTTAATTAGCTTTCCATTGATATATTTCGTTTAGTGATAAATGAATTAGCGCCATGCATAAATTAGCGTTAACTATATATAAAAAATCATGAAATCGGGTAATTTCCTACCTAATATATGTTTATCAGTATAAAATATATACTGTTATCTTCGGAAATGTTTGTTCTATAATATTATCAAATAAAAAACCGTAAAACACACTAAAGAAATGCCATTATGAGACTTTCAAGAAATATGCATGAACTTAAACTTTTCGCCATTTAATATTTTGTGCAAAAACTTTTTACATGGAGAATATCAATAGAAGCGGAATTTAATTAGCTTTCCATTGATATATTTCCTTTTCTGATAAATGAATTACAACCATGCATAAATTAGTGTTAACTAAATAAATAACATCATGAAATCGGGTAAATTACCCGATTTCATGATGTTATTTATTTAGTTAACGCTAATTTATGCATGGTTCTAATTAATTGATCAGAAAAGGAAATATATCAATGGAAAGCTAATTAAAGTCCGCTTCTATTGATAGTCTCCATGTAAAAAGTTTTTTCACAAAATATTAAATGGCGAAAAGTTTAAGTTCATGCATATTTTTTTAAAGTCTCATAATGGTATTTCTTTAGTGTGTTTTACGGTTTTTTATTTGATAATATTATAGAACAAACATTTCCGAAGATAACAGTATATATTTTATACTGATAAACATATATTAGGTAGGAAATTACCCGATTTCATGATTTTTTATATATAGTTAACGCTAATTTATGCATGCCGCTAATTCATTTATCACTAAACGAAATATATCAATGAAAAGCTAATTAAACTCCGCTTCTATTGATATTCTCCATGTAAAATGTTTGCGAGCAAAATATTAAATGGCGAAGAGTTTAAGTTAATGCATATTTCTTGAAAGTCTCATAATGGCATTTTCTTTGTGTGTTTTACGGTTTTTTATTTGATAGTATTATAGAACAAACATTTCCGAAGATAACAGTATATCTTTTATACTGATAAACATTATATTGGGTAGGTAAACTTGTACGGGGAGCGGAGCGGGTTGTATCCTTATGGTGTGACGTCACGGGCGATCCACCAGGCCTTATCATCTCGGTGGCCACGCTATTACACGGGCACTATTCTGCTCAGTGAGCAGATTTCACTGAGCAGTTTTGAGGATTTTGCTCAACCAAAGCCTGTTTGATTGAGCAAAGAGGGAACTACTTTGAAGCTATTTTTGCTCGTCATTTCGGTGAGCAAAAACGTTTTCTGTTATAAAGGACCGAAATTAGTGGATGACTATATTATTTATTGCAAGATCATTTTCTTCTAAAACTCTCAAAAAGACATCTACATGCCTGCTGACTGGACAGACGAGATGGAAAGCTTACTGATTGACTTAGTTCAGGCACATCCTACAATATGGAACATATATAGCCCTTTATTTGTTAAACAAAACATTAAAAAAGAAAACATACACCCTCAATACCTAAGAAGCCTGACCTTCCAAGTCATTTATTTACGGTGATACACAGGCGACAGGTGTGTTGCGAGGCCGTACAGGTGTGTAGTGACAGGTGTGGTGGGTGTATATGGTAAAGCGAGAGAGGCTAAGAGTGCAGTGTTAGCACCCGAGTGTGTGTGTCTGACCTAAAGAGCGAACGCGTAGTTCTCGTCCACTATAATGGCGTCAGCCCCGTACCGCCACGGTCACGGGTACGGCGCGGGCCACAGTGGTCCATAGAAGCTACTCTCGGGGATTACAGGAAGTTTAAATGAATCAAAAACCTTTGGCCTAATCAAAAAACCTTTCTTAATTAGGTATATTGAATTGAAAGTAGTTTGTTTCGGACACTGATTTTGAGTATTTTCGTACATACCTGGTGTCATTTCGTAACTCTAGTAGTCAAGTTCAACTCTGCGCTGAGTGTACGAAACGACTATGGTTTCATATCGACTACGAAACAACTTTTGGTAATAATGGACGAGAGTTTCGCGGTCGTTTTCAGAGACACCAACTATTTTTTCTTGGCCTACAATAGGTGCTTGTTCTAATGGAGATAGTTTTATTTTGCGCAACTCCCCCCAAAAATAAAAAAATTATTAATATAATAATAATGAAACCTAACCTAACCTTAAAGGTTTTAATGAAACCTAACCTAACCTTAAAGGTTTTAATGAAACTTAACCTAACCTTAAAGGTTTTAATGAAACTTAATCTAACCTTATAGGTTTTAATGAAACCTAACCTAACCTTAAAGGTTTTAATGAAACCTAACCTAACCTTAAAGGTTTTAATGAAACCTAACCTAACCTTAAAGGTTTTAAAGAAACCTAACCTAACCTTAAAGGTTTTAATGAAACCCAATCTAACCTTATAGGTTTTAGTTAAACCTAACCTAACCTTAAAGGTTTTACTGAAACAACCTAACCTTATAGGTTTTAATGAAACCTGACCTAACCTTAAAGGTTTTAATTAAACCTAACCTAACCTTATAGGTTTTACTGACACCTAACCTAACCTTATAGGTTTTAATTAAACCTAACCTAACTTTAACCACAAAGTATACTTTTTTTTTTTTTTTTTTTTTTTTTTTTTTGCGCAAAATAAAGCTATCTCCATTACAACAAACACCGCTTATTAGGAAGCGCTATGATAATTTGTATCATAACCGCACTCAGGTCTGTATGCATTTTGCTCATCAAAAAAACAGATCACCGTGTAATAGTTTCGTTGAGCAGCTCAGTGAAATCTGCTCAGTGAAATCTGCTCACTGAGCAGAAAAGTGCCCGTGTAATAGCGCCTTAAGTTTGGTAAAATTCTAGTGTTTGCCCATACTCTCCCACTTATCCCCAAACAAATTTGGGCACCTGTGGGAATGCGGGGTTTTTGGGTGATGAACAAATTATGCGTCGGAAACACGTAATTTAAGAGTTGTTTAGGGGGTTAAAATTCCCTAGATCTAGGGTAATTTCCTTATATCTAGAGAAATTTGCCTAACCAAAATTAACCTAACCTAGCGGGAGGCTTGACCCACCGATAACCTAACCTAACCTAACCTAACCAAACCTAACCTAACCAAATCTAACCTAACCAAATCTAACCTAACCTAACCTAACCTAACCAAATCTAACCTAACCTAACCTCCTAGCGGGGGGTTGGGGGGGTTCTCAACACTTCAGTCATCATTCTGTGAGGATCGTTAGGTTCACACGTCTCTGGACTCAGAAGAAATCCAATAAATTTTCCCTAAATCTAGAGAATTTTTTTAATTTCCATAACTCAAAAAGTATGTGGTTGCGACGCATATTTTGTACCCCAGCCATACATCCTGCATTCTCCCAGGTCCCCAAGCTTGTTTTGGGGGAGAGGGGGGAGTATGGGCAAACACTAGAATAATACCATAAGTTTTAAAGGTTACGCGGAAGTGCATTAATACTGTACAGTATACTAAACAAAAAAAAATATAGAAAACGCATGTGGTAATGGCGGTAGTGACCGCGCAGTTATCGTCCATTATAACTGAAACACCAACCGAGAAGTCTTGCCGACATAAAAGTTTTCGGCGAGTTCCACTTGAAATAGGAGCAAATGAAAGAATAAAAGGTATTTCGTTATTGGACAAGTTTTTCGCTTGTCCCAAAATAATTTAAAACTACACTTCAATACAATACATGGACATTGGTTACGTAACATGTCAAAACCCCAGACTCCCCCAATCACTAAACTAACCCCCGATATTCGGTCCCTGAATTCACAAACACGGGTAAAAGCTGTTTAAATATATAGATTGGGTACTGTTATGTTAATAAATAAACTTGTAACTGTCGCTTAATAGGAACTCTCGCCGACGTAAAAAAAATGGAAAATTCTCCGACGGTGGTGAGCATTCCTTCCGTTCGGGGACTGTACCATTAAAGGCTAGCAAACGTGACCTAACTACCATTCAGGGGCAATGAGGGTCAAGCGTCCTGAGTGACCTAACCATAGTGCAAGGTCACTGAGGGGCAGGCATCAGAACAAAAGTTTCATTCTCAAAAACGTCCAAATTACGATATAGTGAAACAACATTAATCTAGCCGCGGAATGCCAGGCTCGCCTCGTCCCACAACAATTCTGCTCACAGGACTCCGCTAGTGGTCTAAAAAACTGGTGCTGCCCAATAACGAACTAATACAACAAAAACACCGAAGGCAGTCCCTACACGGCCGAGGCGGCCTCCCACCAAGGCTTGTATCTCCTAAACATTTGTAAACACACGCCGCTGCCGACTACCAATAGGCTTATATTTCAATCCTTACCTCGGTGGTAACGTCTATTAGGCATAATAAATGACATTTTATTTATATATATGAGATACGCCTCCTCTACACCTCCTCATCGAGGTGGTGTAAATCTACGCCATAATATTGGCCCTGTGACGTCACGGAAATGGAGTAAGTACGCTTGCTGGATCCAGCCAGAGAGGGTTGGCGCAGACTTGCACCGATGGGTAAAGTCTGGCGTTGTGACGTCATCGATTTGGCGCAGATGTAGCTTCTGATCCAAGAAAGTTTTCGAATGAGGAGTATCTCAGACTTACGCTGACATACACCGGCGTATGTGTTTGCTGGATCTGGCCCCTGGGGCCAGATCCAGCAAAAAAGCGTAAGTCAAGCGGTGTAAGTATGGCGTAAATGCTACTCCGGCGCAACCTTCGCCCCCCTCTTGCGCCGAGGCTGTTTGAATAATCCGCCGAGATGGACTTACGCCGGGCGCAAGGAGGAGTATCTCGGAGTATCTCCACAGAGACAGCTGATTGGCTGGCGAATACATTGACGTCATCCTCGCTAATAGCGAATCACAGCAGTTTATATTATCTATTCAGATTTATGGCTGATAAATCTGCTGTGAATCACAAGGTTGTCACGAGATAAATAATGTTTACAAACATCAATCAGCTGATTACTCAGCTGCCTTGACACAACAAATCGATGTATCATGTTTAAAGCGAAAAGGAAGGGTTTGATGATGATGTTTGAAGTATTTCGTCAGTTATTGACGCAGCTGAGATGGATATCTGCTGTAACCAGATAGCTCTGTCGCAGACTATAGTCTATTCACTTAAGCTGGATTCCTGGGCTGGGAGCTGCTCGATGCCTAGCCGAGTTTGTAAGGACGTCGCTGATTGGCTGATAGACTCGGGCTGGGTGGCGATGGTGGTGGTACTTGCCTCGTCTCAACCCAAAACCCTTGCGTTGCCTCAGAAAAATATTCATATTTCTTGGCTTTACTCACCTCTTACACAAGATAGGCCTATTTTGTTTGCATCAGTGAATCAGGCAGTGATTGTTCAACAACAACACGCCATTCATAACTCAATAGGGTAAAAAATAAAGTCATGACGGACTATCACAAGAGTAGGCGGACTTTTAGGTTTTCAGTGCATTGAAATGTTGTACTCCTACCCGATATTACCAAGCTACCAGATGATATTTATAAAAGCTGAGCCTACCATCGTGTTCATAATACATTGCTGCATATCATGAGCATAAAAAAATTACACTAAGACTACACTAATATTAAGATAATTGAAGGAAAGTAAAAGAGTGTATAAACATTTTTTCTTGCTTATTTTGCTTCAACTCGCTGTAACTCCATAAGTTTTGGTCACATTCAATTTTCAAGAACTGTTTCAAAATCCTTAGACTTTTCCGCTACCTGTGGGATGTAGCACGTACCAATAAGGAAAAGAGTAGATGGTCAAAATGGCTAAGAAAGTTAAACTGTTTCAAACTGGTGCCGTGACGGGTGGAGCCTCTGATAGCTCTCCCGAGAAAAAGTCTCTTCTGTATAGGAGCAATGCTCACCCGTCACTGTGCCAGTTTGCAGTAGTAGGTACCCATTCACTGCTGGGTGGACAGGGGCTCGGGTTTTAAGGAAACAGCCCAACTGTTTCCGCTCCACCCGGTGATCGAACCCGGGACTTCTCGGTTGTGAACCGAGTGTGCTTCCCCTACACTAAGGGGATACAGTTGATTCGGGCCGCCAGTTGAATCAGGCCGCCTATATTAAATGCATACTGGACGAGAGTTTCGCGGTCGTTTTCAGAGACACCGACTATTTTTTCTTGGCCTACAATAGGTGCTTGTTCTAATGGAGATAGTTTTATTTTGCGCAAAAAAAAGCAAAAAAAACATATGAAAAAAATTAAACTTAACCTAACCTTATAGGTTTTAATGAAACCTAACCTACCCTTATAGTTTTTAATGAAACCTAACCTAACCTTATAGGTTTTAATGAAACCTAACTTAACCTTAAAGGTTTTAATGAAACCTAACCTAACCTTATAGGTTTTAATGAAACTTAATCTAACCTTAACCACAAAGTATACCTTTTTTTTTTTTTTTTATGGGTTTGCGCAAAATAAAACTATCTCCATTAGAACAAGCCCCTATTGTAGGTCAAGAAAAAATAGTCGGTGTCTCTGAAAACATCTCCATTAGAACAAGCCCCTATTGTAGGCAGTGGCGTCACCGCGGGGGTCTAAGGGGGACTTAGCCCCCCCAAGTCAAGGACTCAGCCCCCCCAAAATTGCTGCTAGTAGCCTGCTACCCAAAAACAATAAAAAGGAATATTTATCCAATTTTCCATGCCAGAGCAAAACCTTATTTTTCACACTTATGTTTACTGTTTAACTGTTTAACTACAGTATCCCATGTACCTGTTTTTGTGCAATAAGGGAAATACCTTGAATATATTGTAAGTTTATATTTATATATTTTTTTCATTATCAAGATAAAACCTTACTGAGAAACAAACCAGAAACATACATTGTGCAATTCCTTTGTGTTTGTTAGTGGAGAGAGAAAAATGGCTATTTTATTATTTTGTATAGACAGAATAAAATGTTTCTTCATATTACCAAATTAATTTAATATGGTATGATGCATGGTATAACTCTAGCTGAAGGCCTCTTCCATTTGTGCCCAAGTTGCATGAACCAGTTCTTTCAGTTCAGGATTGGGTTCTGGGTTCAGGGTTGGGTTCGCGTGTCACAAATGGAACGCAAAAACCCCGTTTTTTGTTTACAAACATACTCAGCTGGCGAGGCAATTTAAGAGAGAGAGAGAGAGAGAGAGAGAGAGAGAGAGAGAGAGAGAGAGAGAGAGAGAGAGAGAGAGAGAGAGAGAGAGAGAGAGAGAGAGAGATAACGAGAGAGAGAGATACCTAGAGATAACGAGAGAGAGAGAGATAACGAGAGAGAGAGAGATAACGAGAAAGAGAGAGAGAGAGAGAGAGAGAGAGAGAGAGAGAGAGAGAGAGAGAGAGAGAGAGAGAGAGAGAGAGAGAGAGAGAGAGATAACGAGAGAGAGAGAGAGATAATGAGAGAGAGATAACGAGAGAGATAATGAGAGAGAGAGATAACGAGAGAGAGAGATAACGAGAGTGATAACGAGAGAGAGAGAGATAACGAGAGAGAGAGATAACGAGAGAGAGAGAGATAACAAGAGAGAGATAACGAGAGAGATAACAAGAGAGAGAGAGATAACGAGAGAGAGATAACGAGAGAGAGAGATAACGAGAGATATAACTCAGCTAGCTGCAATGTGAAGGGATCATATCAAGTTTAAGATCGCTGGAACGCATGAACTCCACCAGCCATGTATGCCTCTTGTATGCCGTCTGATATCCTCTCCGACTCGTGCATGCGGAAAACCCATCACGATAAGAGAAATAGGTCCCAAGGCGACCATTGTTTGTATGAACTGAAAACTCTACCAAGCTACCCACCTCTCAATGTGGAGTAGAGAAAGTTCACGGGTTTTGCTGAGTCACTACGCGCTTTGCCTCGGACCCAGGTTTTCGTGCGCAAATGGAACGCCTGAACTCTTGGGTTCCGTGAACTGGTTCTTGGAATGTCGCAAATGGAAGAGGCCTTCTATTAATGTATGTATCATGTAATTAAAGCTTAATTCCACTTTCTTCTCTTTTTTTGGGCCTCAAAATTACCCTGGAACTGATTAATTTTCAAAACTACCCCCCGACCCCCCAACTGGATAGGCTCGCTGCGCTCGCCCATCACCACCCCGGGGCTAAAGCCCCCCCAAATTTTTTTCCTGGTGACGCCACTGATTGTAGGCCAAGAAAAAATAGTCGGTGTCTCTGAAAACGACCGCGAAACTGCCCTGTCTGCTGGGTATGCATGCTACTATAGGCGGCCTGTTTCAACTGGCGGCCTGAATCAACGGTACCCCACTAAGGAGTACCATTGACAGTACAGATTAACCAGAAATAAACAACTTGGGGGCAATAATTTAAGGCGCAGACATCCTGATTGACTTTTAATAAATATTTCTAGGGCAATAATGGGCCAGCCATCCTGATTAACCTAATAATTCAGGGACAAAAAGGAGCAGACATCATGGTTGACCATATAATCATATAATTCAAGGGCGTTAAGAGGCAGACATTCTGAGTGACCTAATCGTATATCATTCAGGGATAATGAGAACAGTACCTGGTACTCTCGTCTACCGAAATTCTCGTCCTGACACAATCCGGGAACTCTCGCCGAAGGTAATGGTTAGGTTAGTAGGATATTAAGGGAAAGATACCGGTAAAAATGAACGAGGACTGCGCGGTCATTTTCTGAAACACGGACTAGATTTTCATTGCCTAAAATTAGTGCTTTTGGTAAAAATGGACGAGGACTGCGCGGTCATTTTCTGAGACACTGACTAGTTTTTCCTTGGGTAAAATTAGTGTTTTTGATAAAAATGGACGAGGACTGCCCAGTCATTTTCTGAAACACTGACTAGATTTTCCTTGCCTAAAATTCGCCCTACACGGCCGAGGCGGCCTCCCACCAAGGTTTGTATCTCCTAAACATTTGTAAACACACGCCGCTGCCGACTACCAATAGGTTTATATTTCAATCCTTACCTCGGTGGTAACGTCTGTTAGGCATAATAAATGACATTTTATTTATATATATGAGATACGCCTCCTCTACACCTCCTCATCGAGGTGGTGTAAATCTACGCCATAATATTGGCCCTGTGACGTCACGGAAATGGAGTAAGTACGCTTGCTGGATCCAGCCAGAGAGGGTTGGCGCAGACTTGCACCGAGGGGTAAAGTCTGGCGTTGTGACGTCATCGATTTGGCGCAGATGTAGCTTCTGATCCAAGAAAGTTTTCGAAAGAGGAGTATCTCAGACTTACGCTGACATACACCGGCGTATGTGTTTGCTGGATCTGGCCCCTGCACGACATCGACTACTCCAGCTAACATGCTGTAAAGGTACACCGTCAGAATCCGAGGAGAAGATTGTACCGAGACTACAGAAGAAGTAAACAACACCTACCGAGTTGGAGAGGAAGTTTGGGTCCGGCCACACGACGCACGCTGCGATAGACGATATGGAAGAGGAGTTGTCACGAGAGAGTTGTCTAAAGCCCCCGTCACACATTTCATAATCGAACCACGAACGCGCCAACAATGCAATGCGCAGCGCCGTCATGGTCCTGGTTATGGGTCCATCGTGACCAATCGTGACGCTCGTGACGCGCTCGGCCGAGGCCACAAAAAGTTAGTGCGTGCACTAAATAATCGGGAAGCTCCCCGATGTTTGTACCCAACGCAGCGCAATCGTAAGTCTATCGTGACGCTATCGTTATCTATGTAGCAGCTTCGTGACACTACCGTGATCGTCTTATGTCTATCGTGACGATAAGAAACCGTTACACGCGCTGTCATCCCTACCTTCCCCCCCTTTTTCCCACCCCCTTCCGCCTTCCCCCCCCTTTCTCATTCACCTCCACCCTTCCTCTACTATCTACCCCCTCCTCCCTCACCTCATGGTGACACCCCCTCTCGTCTCTCTACCCCCATACTCCCTCACCACGCGGTGACACCCCCCCTCGTCTCCCTACCCCCCTACTCCCATCACGCGGTGACACCACCCTCCCCCTTCTTCCTACCCCCCTACTCCCTAAACACGTGAAGATGCCACCCACCCCCTTGTAACCACACATATCCCCATCAACACCACAACGCCTTCTCCATCCCCAACCCTCCTCCCCCCCCGTTTCCCCACCAACACCCCCTTCTTTATTACAGCCCCCTCCCCCGTTTCCCCCCCTTCTCTGTCACCAACACGTACCCAACCCGGGTTTCTCCCATCTTTATCTTCCTTCTCCATTACCATGGCAACATCCACCCACGTGTGAGGCTCTTGACGCTATCGTGGTACGTTCATGGCACCGTCATGGCACAGTCGTGGTTATCGTAGCTCTATCGTGACGACAAAATGACCGTTGATTTTCCATTCGTGATGTAGTCTTACAGCTGTCATGACTCCATCGTGACCATCTTACGACCATCATGACACATACGTACAGGCAGCGTGACATTGTTGTGAGGCTATCGTGGTCTGCGTTTATCGTGGTCAAATTAAACGATAGCGTCAATAATCAAATTGGTGGCGCTATCGTGGTTCGATTATGGAATGTGTGACGGGGGCTTAACCAAGCAGTCGAGATCAACAGCGTTCCTCGTCACGTTCGGGACCTACGTCATCGTTCACTCTCTATAGGCGAATTTTGGTGAGAGAAGCCTTTTTTAAGAGCCGGCTTCTTGCGTTTTCCCTCTCTCGCTTTCGTGCCTTTCGCCAAAACCCGGCTGACAGTGTTTCAGGCTCGCCCGCTCGGCTCACAGCTGATAATGTAAACAAAACAACCACACATGACGAAAGTGTACCGTCGAATGAAGCCATTACTAATTACCGATTAACTGACTGACGTATTGTGAAGATCACAACACATATCCCTTCCATTAAGTTTTTTGCTCCATAACCAAGGACTATTAATAGGGCAAGGTAAAAGGGCGGCACCTACGGACATCATATGGGGCTGGGTGGGTCGAGTTCTACACTAGGACTTATTTTTTTATTAAACTCCCGCACCTGATGGCAGGTCAGGTATAATGGGATTCATTAAACTGGCCACTCTTCCGCCAGTGCCCGGGATTTTCCGCTTGGTGGTGGGTGATTTTGGGATGGTTTATATTTTGCTTGGAAGTTTAGGGGCTGTTTTTCATTCTTGGCTAATTTTTCCATTAATTAATCTCTCTCTCTCTCTCTCTCTCTCTCTCTCTTTTCTCTCTCTCTCTCTCTCTCTCTCTCTTCTCTCTCTCTCTCCCCCTCTCTCTCTCTCCTCTCTCTCTCTCTCTCTCTCTCTCTCTCTCTCTCTCTCTCTCTCTCTCCTCTCTCTCTCTCTCTCTCTCTCTCTCTCTCTCTCTCTCTCTCTCTCTCTCTCTCTCTCTCTCCATCTTTTCTCTCTCTCTCTCTCTCTCTCTCCCCTCTCTCTCTCTCAGTTTAATGAATTACTGTAGGGTATATGCGACTCAAAAAATACTTTTCTCAATTTTACTTTTTAGCGTTTTAAAACTGCAAAATATTGCAGCTAAACTAGCTATTGGAGGAGCTAGAAAGAAGGACCCACGTTACCCCTATCATAAAAGAGTTAAAATGGTTAACAATTAAAGACATATATATTTATGAAAAATGTTTCGCGTTATAAGGCTGTCAATGGGTTGTATCCGGAATGGTATCTAGTTTTCCATTGTCGGGGAAAATACAGCCAGTACAACAAGGCAACTAAAAGCCCTTTTATGTGCCAAGAGCCAGAACAGACTGGTGCCAGACTCATCACTGTACAAAGGCCTTTAACTATGGAACCAATTTTGCCTTCATGCATCATTAATTATGGAAGTCTACACTTTTAAGTCTTGACTTATAAATTTACTTTTAATTGACCTAAGTGAACTATAATTTGTTTCCCCATATCAAATAGCAGTTGCATATGTTATTAGTAGTATTTTAAAGATATTTGAAGTGACTTTTATTTTCTTATTGTTTAATGTTACAATTAATTTCCTTTTAATGTTTCGTTTGACTTTCTTTTATGTATTTTTTTTTTTTTTGCGTGACTTTCAGAAGTTTCATTTTAGTATATATTGCATAGAACATCTGTGATGTAAGTTGATAGTAAAACCATGTTTCAGGGAAATAAGATATTTATTTATTTATTTACTCCCCCTCTCACTCCTTCTCTCAGAGTCTTCTCCTTCATCTTCGGTCGGATAACACTTCATGCAACCGACACATACTACATACCTGAAACATAGACTGTGTTACTATTGCAGATTAAACCCTTGCCATGAAAGGAAATAGAGACAGACAGCATTATGAGTGTTAGTTCATACATGACAATAGTCATGTTGATGAATCATGTTTTAGGATGAATAGGTTTCATCCTAAATTTTACCGATATTTGCCACCTTTATAAATAAACAGGCTAAATATACAAGGAAATGCAAATAATATAAAGAGTATGTTGTTGATGTGCACCTATATAGAAGTTTTATAAGGACAAGTAAAAATTAATAACAGAAGCAAATAATCCAACTATATACTATAATAAAAATATATTTAAACCTCAGATTTTAATGCACAAAGGGCCAGTGTAATACTGATTGGTCAGATAATTGCAACCAAAGTAGCCAGTAAATACGATTAACATTCATATTCAACAAATACAATTTCTCATAACTAGTTTCATAATTTTGTATTTCCTATATGCAGAAACACTATTGACCCATAACCTAATCCTACTTAATGTCACCAAACCGAACGTGTTAGGTATATACACTGATGCTCCTGTAGTACTTTTTCAAAGTTTAGTATATACACACAACCCTCGCTTTTACGGACCTTTAGATAACAAATATCGGCTTCAACACTTTTTCTGCCAGTCCGGTATATGCGTGCTTTTACCGAATAAGTTCGTATATGCGTTTGTACGGGTTTTGATTGTTTTTAATTGCCCTGTATTCGTGTAGTATTTGTGATGGCTGCATGTATGTAAGCTTACGAACTTTCGTCAGATGTAACAGACAAAGTTCACGATACACGGAATTAGTCGGAAATAGGGAACTTTCACCTCGTATAACGACCACAATTTGTTATATGCGAAAAGTTCGGATCACTCGGATAATTATAACCTCGCATCCTTCCCCCAATTTGTTCGTCAAAGCGAGTTTACTGTACATCATTTACACCATTAATTATACGTCAACATAAAAATCAGGTACACCAAAAAATAGCCATTATTCCTTCTTTCATAAACATACTAATTTAACCAAAATATACAGAAATACACCATATATATGTATATGGTAAATCTTAAGAACAAGGCTCCACCCCCTATCTTCTTCTTCTTATAGCCAACAAGCTTGGGGACATGGTGGAAACCGGGGTTTTTGGGTGGGGGAGCACACATAAAAGGGAAAATATGGCCCCCAACAAAAAAATCCATAAAAATAGGGAAATTTCCCTAGTTCATAGACTTTATCGGGCCATATTTCCCTTATATGTGTGCTCCCCCACCCAAAAACCCCGGTTTCCACCATGTCCCCAAGCTTGTTGGCTATAAGAAGAAGAAGAAGAAGATATGAGGTTGAGCCTTTATTCTAAAGATGACAAAACTCTACAGACCTAACCTAGCACGCCCCCTCGAGCCCCCTCGGGCTGTGCACTAACCTGACCTGGGCCTGACTGACCTAACAACCCTACTGGACTTAGTTTTCTCAAGAACCTGAAATTTAATATCGGCCATGTAGGCAAAGTAAGGATTTGGGACTCATTAAAATCTAAACAGATGTGTTAAGGACAGTAAGTATAACACATAGAGCCAACATTTGGGGGCAGCTTACCGTGGAGCCCTTGTTCTTAAAATTTTCCCTCAACGCAATGCTAGTCATTTTCCCCATACCTATCAGCACCTCTACCTACACATTAATATTGTTCATGTCCGTCAACAGTAATGTAATGGCATACTTAAGATATCTTGCAATGTTTTGTGGTGGAATTCGGATGATGGTGAAGTTTTTGGTACTCTCGTCCCCCTCGGCGAGAGTTCCAACATTTTCCACGTTCTCAACAAGTTGGAGATCTCTAAGAACCAAAATTGGAGCATAATGAATCAGCGAAAACGTTTCCGGTTGCTTTTGATAGCATAATTTGTAAAATTAGAAAAACAACGTTTTGTAATTGGTGTTATGGTTAAAAGATTCGAGAAAGTTATTTCACCAGACGATCGACGTTCTCCTATCACCATGTAAATTTCCCTTTTAGCTCTATTAGTGTGGTCCGAAAGTTAAGCCCCTGCTACTAAATGTACAAATCAGGCTAAATTTGTGCCATATTATCAGCGAAATTCAGCAAAAACTACTACGTCGCAGCTAAGGCCCTATCGTCAGCTTGATAAGACATGATCATTTCTTTCACCAGTTTTAAAGTTGTCCTGTCGTGTCATTAACCTTGTATAATTCTTGTTCGTGGTCTTTAAGGTAAGTGCATGCTTCTGAATGTACATCTATGTGTTTACTTGTGTCCTGTTATCTGTAATTACAGTATTTCTACGACGATACTCACTGTCTCAGAATCTCTGCCCTCCCCGCCATATTTGTTGTTATCTCTGACATCACGGCAACAAGCGGTAAGAAGCCGTGGTAAGCGAGCCCTGGCTCTCGCTTCTTATGGCTTCTTACGGCTTGACCACCTGGGCCAATCCGTAAGAAGCCGGCTTCTTAAAAGTGCCTCGCCATAACAGAAAACGCAAGCTGCAAGAAGCCGGCTTTTACGCTTTTCACCAAAATTCGCCTTATAGCGTCACCCCGAGGAAGCGACGTGACGGATGAGGAGTGCGATGAAAATCGACGTGTGTGTGTGTGTGTGCCAGGCCAGGGGGTCACACACTCCATCACTATGTCGTGGAGTGTCCCTCGCTGACGCATTTTTACCCATAGGGTAAATGGGATCTACGTACCTACCCTGGTCATCTGATTCCTCAGCAATAATAGGATTCCTTCCACCCACGGCTTGCCCCAAGGTCGTGACAGGTGGTTAGAACTCCACTCATTGTGTATGATGTTAAATCCTTTATCTATCATACTCCCCTATGTGATAATTGGTTATGTATAAGTATTCATCACTCAGCTACCTTAGTAGGTATCTAAGTATACCTCTTTCATGACACTTTGTATGTAAACCTAGTCTATTACTTGATACGGTGCTCTTTTTGTATGATTTTTTTTCTTCTAAATATATCTAGTAGGCTACAGTGTTATACATTCCACCTTGCTTTGTATAGGGGTTGGGCCGGCATGATCCGCCCTTTTCTTTTATTGTAATTTACATCAATAAATTATTCAAATCCATTCAATTCATCAGACTGATTTCAAAGACATAAGTCAGCTTAAGCCACAAAGGATCTCAGCATTTTCCATTCACTAACAGCATCTGATACCTTTTAAAACTGATGCGTGATCATATTTCTTAATATAAAGATCCACATCTGTGTCGTTCAGAAGAATCAGGATCAAGCCAAACACGTGGTGTGTGATCACACCAACGCCTTCCTTCATCTCCGTACCACTGGGTCAAGATTTTTGATCGCCATCCTAGCATTGCCGAGCACCATTTTAATTAGAAGCAAAGCCTGCGTTTTTCTTTTTTTATATTTCAAGAATGTAGAATACTGCAAAAGTGTGGTGGGAGAGCAAAAGAATATCCGTTAGTTCCGCTATATTTTAGATATTTTATACCAACAGTCCTGCATCAGAATTGCCCGAGGGATTCCCTAGGGGTTGGGTCAGTAAGTAATAGGGCACCCTTTTCCCCAATACATACCCAACATACATACATACCCAACATACATACACATAATGCATACAGTATATTATACTGTATATATATATATATATATATATATATATATATATATATATATATATATATATATATATATATATATATATATATATATATATAATATATATATATATATATATATATTATTAGATTGTATTGAGGGGGCGGTAGCAGAGTGGTTAGCGTCTCCGACTGGCGTTCTCGGTGACCCGAGTTCGATCCCTGACGAAAACCAAAACCTTTCTGCACCGTCGAGTGGCCTAAGAATGCCCACATGCCCTGCCCATCAACTCTACCTTCAATTGCGAGTGTATCGGAGGACACAGGGGGGTGGCATGAGCCTCTAAATCACAGGCGCCACTATAAAAATCCTGCCTGCGCCACCACGGGCGAGGACCAACCAACCATCACAGCCCTCAAGTGAACCTCCAGAGCCTACCATCCGAGCCTGGGTCATCACGGCCTATATATATATCCCAAATATATATATATATATATATATATATATATATATATATATATTTTACATTTGTGCCTAAAGCGCCTGTAGGCAGTGATGACCCAGGGCTCGGATGGTAGGCTATAGTATATATATATATATATATATATATATATATATATATATATATATATATATATATATATATATATATATATATATATACACACACACGTATATGCAGAGCTGGGCACTAAATACATCGAATGTATTTAAATACTAAATACGAAATACATGGGAGAAAATAATTTAAATACTAAATACATGGGAGAAATGTATCTAAATACCAAATACTAGATACATTTTACGAATGTATGTAAATACTAAATACATCAATTGTATTTAAATACATTTGTAAATACATTTTAAATACACACAAATTTTAACATGTATTCAATAAGTCATGATTAATTTATATAAAATGCTTGATAATTGATATTTGATAGAATGATAGATAGATTTGATAGATTTTGCGTTTCCTTGAAAATGTCCTTCTTTAGGCCAAAATTTATATATATATAATATATATATATATTATATTATATATATATATATATATATATATATATATATATATAATATATTATATATATATATTATATATATATATATATATTTTTTTTTTTTTTTTTTTTTTTTTTTTTTTTTTTTACATATTTTTTTCTTTTTGTTAGAGATTTACAAACCCCCAGAAGTGCTCGACATCTTTTACTGCATGTAACATGACGGGAATCACGTCTTCCATCAGCAGACAATGTGATACCTGTAATGATAAATAAAACATAATAGAAAAGAAAGTCTTGCCTCAACGGCTGTTCAGCGTAGGAATGAAACTCAAGAAGGTGACCCAGCCAAATAAGTGTCAACTCCCTAAGAGCCTCACCAATGATTTCTGAACTATGAAAAACTACATAACCCGACAAATAGCAACACAAAAGACATACTCATTTAGCTTACAATAACGTAGATTTGATTGGTGGTGCAAGAATTATGCAGCATTACAAAGAAAAACAAAAAAAGTTACACCCTACCCCACATACATACTGCGTTACATAGTTAAGTATATGCGGTTAAAGTGAGGATTCATTGTTATTCATCTCTAGTTTATGCTTGAAATCCTAAAATGATTCTGCAATTCTTGAGTCTGATGAATGATACTTTAAGCTGTGAATGAAATACTGAAATCTTCCTCTCAAACCGCATAATCTTTATGCCTATAGTGTCACTTAAGAGAGCAGGGCACGGATAAACCAGGTCATGGGCACGGTCATGATAAAGTATCATGTAGTCACAACTCTTCCTCTAAGGACTCATGAATTCTATACATCAAGTTTGAAACATCAATGAGTTTGTTTTAGTGATAGCCTTACCGTCAATGAGCCATATGTGTGTGTGCTGTTTAGGTCAGCGTGAGGCAGCAATCTCAGGTTAGCATATTTTACTCCAATAAATATATGTCGTGAAGGCCCCTCTTTCGGCATGGTCACGACCAGCATGAGTGTGAAAAGTCTCCAGCATACAATGCATGACCATTAGCGTATACAAACATTACATGAGAGCAATGAAATAAAACTTTTGGCACAGATGAGCCCTCTAAGGCTGATCACTTATTAAGGCTGGATGTGCGGTTAACGATGCTGTGCATCTCCACGTAGTGACTTTCCACTGGCGAATCGAGATCGCAATCCTCCCTCAACGCCTCCTTTTGTTCCCGAAGGTTGATCGTCTGCGTGCTTTCAGCGCCATTATTTGGAATTCCC
>JACEEZ010023256.1:0-17820 GCA_016584305.1 Chionoecetes opilio
GGGGGAAAAATTTTAAAGGAAAAAACTTTTTTTTCCCTACCCAATTCCCAATTTCCGGAAAACTTGGTGCTCCCCTAGCGACGGGGCAAGGTAAAACGATTTCACCAAGTTTTTGAAGGTTATGGAAGACCGTTACCAGGGTAAGGGGAATGTCATATGATGGCTGACATTTGGGGGGGACCCATAAACCCGCTAAAGTCCTAAGGAACACTCCAGACAAAGCTCCAAACGTAAATTTTTCCCTTTTAAACCCTCCCAAAAAATTTATAGCCTTATCCTTTTTTTTAAAAACATGAAAAGTAAAAAAAAATTCAAATTCATGCCTATTTTTTACTTTTTTCTTTTGTTTGTTAACATTTAAAAATTTTTTTATAAAATAAGCACTGTTACGTTAGGTACGTATTTTTCTTTCATTTTTTTAAGGGAAAACGAAAATCCTACAGTTCAAAAACTTGACGGGGATAAAGGAAAAACTGAGATCATTTTTGGGGGGTTTTCAGCACCCAAAAAAAACTATTTAAATAACAATGTCAGACCTAACCCCAACCAAAAAATTTTTTTCCCCAAAGTTTTTATCCTTAAAAATTTTTATATGACATCCCTACTTTTCCTTATGATGAGGCGGACAAAAACCTCTCTAACCAAAAAGGGGAAAAAAAAACCCACCACTGCTCGTTGGGAGAGTGTTGGGTGGAAAATTTTCCACCCCATAGTTTGGACAACCTAATTGAACCCAAAATAACAAACATAGTTTTACCGGCTTTTGGTTTCCCAGAAAAAAAAAATCCCCCATTTGTAACGAGGGTTTTTTTTTCTCTTTGTTTTGTATTCAATATGCCCCAAAATATTGTGGATCAGTTTTTTTTAACTTTTTTGATTTTTCCGGGGAAAGCATTTTACAAGGCATCCCCTAAACAAATTTTTTTAAATGAAATTTGCATGACCTTTTCCCCAGGGGTGGGGAAGTATCAACAAAAAAGAAAAAAAGATGGCTCTCGGGAAAGTAAACTATTTTTTTAAACCTTTCCACCCTCCCTTTAAAGGACTGGGCCCTTTTTTCTCAAAAATTTTGAAATTTTTTTAAACCCTTTACCCATCCCACCCGCCCTTCTTTTAAGCTAAAAATTTGGGGGAAATACAAAAGGCCAAAACACATATTTCCTTTACTATAACTTTACCCAAAAAGAAGTCATCATGAAAGTATTATGAACAAAAAATTTTTTCGATTTTAAACCCCCCATAAACTTGGACGATTTTTACTTGGAGCGTTTTTTTTTGTCCCCTTAAACCCCCGGCCCCCTTTTTAGTCAAAAAAATCTGTGGGGATGATTCCTTTTCCCAAGGGTTGTTTTTTTTCCCAACACCCAAACTGGCCCCCCCAAGTTTCTTGGGGAGTTTTTTAGAAGAGTTATTTTTTTCCTTTTTCTGTATTTTTTTCCCCCAAAATTTCCCAGAATTCAAAATTTTTTGGGGTGTTTTTTTGGGGTTTTTTTATAAACACCCTTGGGGCGCGCCAGTGTCCCAGGCCATGGATGGGAAGGGTGGTTCCCCGGGCCAATGTAACGGCGCAGGTCGGGGGGGTCATGTTGACAAAAAAGGGTTCCCTGTGAAACCCCTCTCTTTTCCCCCCTCTGCCCCCCCCCGGAAGGATTGAAGGAGTTCCATCGTGGGGGTTTCCTGAAAATCCCCAACCATTTTGAGACAAATAAAAGGGTTTAAACCCCCCCTTCGCGTTTACAGGCCCCCTTTTGAAAATTTGGCCTTGGCCCCCCCTAAATTAAACAGTATTGAAAATAAAAACTTAGAAGGTTGTTATGTCTTCTTGCGGGTGTTGTTAATAATATCCTTGAGCAGAGTAAACCCTTTTTTTTAACCCAACTCAGTTAACCCGGGGTTAGGTAAACAAATAAAGGGGTTTTGACTGGGAGGGCTGGCTCCCCATACAGGAACTCTCCTCTCGGCCCTGATTCCCGACGTCAACTACCCTTTTTAAACCCTTTGAACCATGATCAAATAAATACTAAAACAGTCCCCTACCCCGGTACATCCTTTCCCCCCAAAAAGAAACTAAAAAAACTTCCATAGAAATGCACAAATATACCTACAAATATCCCAAATACACTTTAAGCCCAATATTTTAACAATACAAAAATTTTATGAAAAATTTTCACTAGGGTTTTTATTTTTTAAAATCTATAAAATATCGCCTGGTTCTCCCCCTAATTCTTGTTGAGCAAAATCCCATGGGGTAGGGGGAAGAGCCCGAAGTTATCCAAGTTTTTCCTGTCTCTCGTGGTTACTTCTCCCGCCTTTTTCTGTCAAATTCTGTAAGTCGTTGCGGCTCCCCCGTTTGCTCTTTCTCCCGAGAAAATGCTGCCCCCGGTTTTCCACCCCCCGCCCGTCCCAAATCCCTCCCCGCGGGCGCTCCTCTCCCGTACCAAATCCCTGCCCCTTTTGGGCTCCCCCCCTCCCAATTTTTCCCCACGTTGGCCGGGGGTTTTTTAAAATAGGGAAAAGACCTTTCCCCCTTCCCGGGGCCCCTGAAAGATCGTGGAGAAATCTCCCAAGCCCAACCTCCGGGACTCCACATCCCGGCCCCCCCCGGGAAAAAGACGCATCTTTTAAAAGTCCCCTACAGTTATAGGGCCCTACTTTAGAGTAATTTTCTGTTATAATACCCGTCCCCTTTGGGGTTTACTTTCCTACCTTTGTCCTGAAATTCTCCTGCTTTGTTTCAGCGCCCTCGGCTCAGGTTTTGCCCGACGACCCAACCCCCAAAACCCTGTCTTGAACGCGACCCATCAAACCCCCTGTGCTGGGGGTTGGGTTTGCATTCCTTCAGAAAGGAGTTTTCCCGCCAGGGGAAGAGAAAACATACTCAGCCCTCCCCTTTTATATTTTTGCCCCCTTTGGCTGAACAGTCTCTTAAATGGTCTTTTTTTTTAAACGCATTTTCCTTTAACCCGTTTGTTTTGGGGGTACTTGGCCCTAAAAGGTTCCCTGTTTCAAATGCCCACCTTTTTTGTGAATTTTTTTAAACCCCCAAATGTGGAAAAACTGAGGCCCCGGGTTTGTCGGTCCCAGAGTGCCTGGTACACCTTTGACGTGCAAATATTTTCGGGAAACCCTTGTTACTGCAATGGGAAGTGATCCCAATTTGTTCCAAAGCCCTTTTTTCCTTTTTTTTTTTTTTTTAACTG
This sequence comes from Chionoecetes opilio, assembly GCA_016584305.1. NCBI lineage: Eukaryota > Metazoa > Arthropoda > Malacostraca > Decapoda > Majidae > Chionoecetes > Chionoecetes opilio. Next base: position 3,201 of record JACEEZ010023256.1, read on the forward strand.
AAAAGTAATCTACAACCCTACGAGTTAAACAGGGCCCTTTTCCTTTTATGGCAAAAAGGGTCTGCTCCAACTTTCGACCCATGGGGGGGCCTTTAAAACTTGGGATTTTCCCCGGGGTTTTTTAAAGGTGGACTGTCCCTTTTTTTGCCCAAAAAAATGCGTCACATTTCCCCCCTCACGAGTGCCAAAAAAAGTCAGACGACATCCCCGGGGGCCCTTTAACAAAGCTTCACCCCATTCGACTTTAAACTGCCCCCCCCATTGGGGCCGTGCCCTTGGGTGGGCTACGTCCCCCCTTTTTCTTGCGAAATTGTGACTGGAAAACCACAAGGGGGGGGTTTCCCTTTTTTGAACACAAACGTTCCATCCTCTGCGTGCGGTTCACCCCCTGATTTTCCCCCCCGTTTCTTTTACCAAGGATTTCTCCTTGCGGGTTTTGTTAATAATATCTTGGGGAAAGAGTAAACCCCTTTTGTTAACAACTTCAGTAACCAGGTAGGTTAAACACAATACAAGGGGGGGTTTTGTGACGGGTTTGGGCCCTGCCATACAGGAACTCTCTCTCAGTTTCTGATTCACCCTGACGTCAATTACCCTTTTAAACCTTTTTAAAACCAAATGATCGAAAAACAATATAAAACAGTAAACTCCTCGTTTCATTTGGTGGGGGCTGTGGCCCCCCCCCGGTGGAGAAACCCCTTAAAGATAACAGGCTCCCCTACCAAGGCTTTTCTTTTTGGGTTGTTTTTTAAATTTTCATTTGAAAGTTTTTCCCATTTTTCTGCCCCTTGTATTTTTTTAAATTTTTGGCGTAAATTTCCCTTCGAAAAGGGGGAATCATAAACAGCCCTTACCATCTAATATTTAAATTTTTACCCCTTTCCAAAGGAAAAGGTAAATGATCCAACGGTTTTGGTTTTTTCCCCGTAAAAGAGAGCATGAGGGGTTTGGTGATAACGGTGTAGCTTTGGCAGTTTGGTTTACTGCGGAAAAGCGGGCCGCCCCAGAGTCCTCCTGGGCCTCAGGGGATAATGGAAACCCGGGCAGATTGACTTTTATTCTTCCATTTAAACTCCAAGTATATGCCGCCCTGTAACCCCCTTTCCCAAAAGGTCCCTGGATCCTTGTTGGAGTATTTTTAAAAAAAAAGTAAAATCCCATGTTGTGATATTGGGAGGATTTTGGGTTGAGGTTTGATTTTGACACCTGTACACTTGCAACTGGGACAATAGGAGACTTTTTTGGTAAAAACCTAACAGGGGGCTTTAGAAACCCTTGGGGGAAAAACAGGGTAATCAAACGTTTCGTAAACCAAAATTACGTTTTATCAATCCCCAAAGAAAAATCCCAAAGGAAAGAAATTAATGCATTAACCTTTTTTACAAATAACCCTCCATCTAAAAGCAATTTTACTTACACAGGGTTTTAAAAATACAATTTTTAATAGTAAATAAAATGATTTTCCTCGTCCCCGGGGTCTTTTAAGATGTCCGAACACGTGGTCATGTCGTTTTCCCCGTTTCGCCCCTTTTCTTTGTCCATTCTGGACCCACTTCTCAGTCCGCCTTACCTAACGCCCCTCAAACCTTCCTTTTGGCAACCCCTGATACACCCAAATGCATCCCCAAACAAGAAGCAGGCAAAAGGTTTGGAGAGCAGAAATCAACCCCTTGGGGAAAGCTTAGGGGCCCACGGCTTAGCGGGGGTCTTATTGTTCTTTGGGGAGGGGGAACGGGCTTTTACGGGAAAGGGCCCCTTAATGAACATATGAAAAATAAGGAACTACAAGGGGCCCTTTGAGACCTACCCCCGAGGTAGTTCCGGGTTACTTTAAAAAAAATTAAACCAAACATTCCCCTTTTCTTTTCCTGCCCCCCCATGAATTTATCTAGCCCTTTTTTTAAAGCCTCTGGGGGACCCCCACACAAACCCTCCCCCTTTTTTTGGGATTCCCCCATTCCAATCATTTTTCCCAACCCATTTGTAAACCCATTTTTTTCCTATTTCTTTTTAAGATCTACCCTTTTTCCAGCTTAAATCCGTTATTTTCTTTTTAAACCCCATTTGGTTTATTTAAACCCCTTATAAACTTTTCCTGCTTCCCCTTTTTATTATTTTCCTTTTTTTGCATTTAAAAAACTTCTATAAAAATCCCCCCCTTACTCATGCCCTCACGAGGAGGGGTTAAAAATTTAATAATTTCCTTTCTCTTCTCAAACTAAATTTACGCACCCCTTAAAAAATTTTTTGGTCACCCTTTCTCTCCCACGGGAATTTAACAAGGCATATCCATCTGTAATATAAAGCCCAAAAACTGAATTTGTTTTATTCTAGGTGGGGGTTCGACTAGAGCCAAAATAAAGCTTTAAAAAATAAACCCCCACCCTTTTTTTTTTTTTTAAAAACTTCTGGAAATAAACCCAAACCCCCCCCTATTCCCCTTCAAATTTTTTAAGCCCCCCAATAAAATTGTTTCCTAGGTGTAGGTCGATGTCACCCTCACCCCAAAAGACCCTTTCTCACCTTCCCCTTTTTTTCAGCGATCCCTAGCGTATGGTGTATCTACTCCCAGGGGTTTTTTCCCTATTTTATTTTAAATAACGCTGAAAACAAATCAATATTATTTTACCATTCCCTCTGACATCCCACTCTTTTAAGTTTATCAAAAAAAATTTTTCCCTGCAATATTTTTAAAATAGACTTGATCCAATAAATCATACCTCCCCTAATATCATCAAAAACTTGCTGATATTACTGCTAACCCCACTACCCAAGTCTTTGTTTGTAAAAAAAAAATTGAAAGGGCCCAAAAAAAAACCCCAATTGTAAAACTCCACTTGTCACCTGCCCCCCAATTCAGATTTTAAAAACCCCTTAATTGAAACCCTTTTGGTTGCCTATCATTTAAAGCCAACTCCTAAATCCAATGAAAAACCCTTTCCCCACTTTTCCATGCCCCTTTTAAATTTAAATTTTGAGAGCGTTCGTTTTGGGAAAACTTTGTGGGAATGCCCTTAAAATCCGGGGTAAAATTATATCCTAACCCTTTAAATCATTACCCTCCCCTGCTCAAAAATTTCCTAAAAAAAACTCAATAAATTGGAGGGGACATGATTTTTGGTGAATCCAGTAGGGGAACATTGATCAAATTTGTTTTTTAAATCCCCCTCTAATATTTTTTCCCAATAATATATTCCAATAATTTTACCTACCGCTGACGTTAAAACAAAGGGGCCGAAAATTTTGATTTAATCCTCTGCCCTCTCTTCTTAAATAGGGGGAAACAAACTTTTCCTTTTCCCGCCACAAAAAACACCCCCTTCATAAAAAAAAATTTTTGCATTTTTAACCCTTTTTCCAACAAACAAACCTCTTTGCCTTTATTTTTAAATCCCCCTGGGATAAATTTCCCCACCTGGCCCCGGGCCCCCGCCCTTAAAATTTTTCATTTTTATATAAAACCCTTTTCTTACCTTTTTTCTCTAGTTTATAACAAATCTTTGATTTTTCTCCTCATCCCCCTTCCCTTTAAGCTTTCTTTTCCTTTCAGGTATCGCCCGCGTATCCTCCTGAGAAAAAAAACATTTTTAAAAGAAATCCGTCCAAAACGCTTTTTTTTTTTTTTTCCCTTTAAATTTGTTGAATGTACTTTTTCAAAACACCTAATCCACCAAAAAAATAATTGTTTTTCCAGGCCCTTATTTTTCCGTAAAAAACGATTTTTTGAAAAAAAAGGTGCCCCCCCAAAAAAAAAAAAATCTTTCCCCCCAAAAGGGGGCCCTACGAATGTTTTTTGGGATGACTTCAGGGGAGGAACTCCAAGGTAAACAAATTTCGTCTGCCTCTGTGAGACCTTTGTGGGCCCCCAAAGTTATTATGAGGGCTTTTTACTTCGGTCTCAAACATTTGAATCTGTCACTTTTTTGGGTAGATTAGAGAAACGATGCTCCTGGGGACCAAATTAAAATTAAAACGCTGCTCCCCGTATATGGGGAAAACAACCCGAAACCCCTTTTTCCAAAAATTGGGGGGTTGGAAAAATTGGGGGGGGGCCCCAACCCAAATTTTTGGGTTTAAAAAAAACCAAAAAATTTTTTAAACGGGTTTTGGGAATTTTGGAAAAGCAAGTGTTTTAGGGGAAAAAACCCCCCTTTTTGCTGAGGTTAAAGGCAAGGGGGAAAAGACCTGGGCACCCCCGGGAAAAGCAGGTTTTGTTAAGAAAAAAGGGAAAACCCCAAATGTTTTTGTGGGTTTCCCCAATGGGGGTCTTTCAGAAAAATCCTTTGTTAGGTTTCGGAGCAACGCAAAAGGCCATTTTGGGGGCCCACGGGGATGTTCTTAACGGGGGGGTTTGAAAAATTAGGGAAAAGGCCCAGAATAAACAGAAAAGGGGCCCCAAGGGAATGTTGTGATGGGGGGGTTTTGGGTGTGCAGACTGCCATAAAAAGGCTCCCGTTTAGTGTTTTTGGGGTGGCCCACGGGATGTTGGGGTGGGGTGGGGGGGTGATGAAAACATGTGACATGACACCCAAAGGGGGAGTTTTTTGAGGGAAAAGGGGTTTGTTTTTTTGCAACTGCCATACAAGGCTACGTTTATGGTGTTGTGTGGCCCGGGATGTGGGGTGGGGGGGGGGGTGATGTAAAACATTGACAACACCCAAAGGGGGTGTTGTGATAAATTTTTGTGATGCGGGACAGGGGCCCCATAAAGGGCTACCCCCTTTGTGTGTGTGGGCCCCACGGGAATGTGGGGGTGGGGGGGGGGGTTTGATGTAGACAGTGTGACATGACAGCCAAGGGAGTGTTTGTGATGACTGGTTTTTTTTAATGCCCGCCCCATACGGGGCTCCCCCCTTTTGGGTGTGGGTTGGCCACGGGGGAATGGGGGTTGGTTTTGGGTGGGGGGGGGAATGGGTGGGGGGGGAAAAAAAAAAAGTGTAAAAAAACATGAAAGGCCAAGGGGCGTGTTTGTGAGGGCGGGTTTTTGTGTGCGACTGCGGGGGGTGTAATTGTGTGTGTGGGGGCCCGGGGGGTGTGGGTTTTTGGGTGGGGGGGTGTGTGGCGGTTTTGGAACATGAACGGGAAAAGGGAAAAAAGGTGTTTGTAAAAAATTGAAAATTTTTTTTTTTGGTTTGGTTTAATGGACTCCCATAAAGGAACGCAGTGGGGACAAGTTGGGGGGAAGTGGGGCAAAAAAGCCTGGGGAGCAAGGAAAGAAATGGGGGTGGGGGGAATTTGGAAAAGAAAAGGGAGAGCAAGAGAGAAGGAGGGGAAACAACCAAAAGGAAAACAAAAAAAGGAAAAGGGTTAGAACCTAACAAAATTTAAGGGCCCGGGGCGGAAAAAAGGAGTTTTCTTTTTTTTGGGGGTGGGGGGGGGGGGGGGGGGGGGGGGGGGGTGGGGGGTGGGAACGGGGGGGGAAATAAGAGAAAGGAGCAAAAAAGGGGGAGGATAAAAACGTTAAACACCTTTTTTTTCCCCGGGGGGGAATGAAAGTTGGGTGGGGATTAAGGGGCGAGAAGAAGGGAGGAAAAGAGAGGAGAGGGGGAGAGGAGAGAAGAGAAGGGGGAGAAAGAAAAGAGAGAGAGGAGGAGGGAGAGGGGAAGAGGGAGAGGGGAAGAGAGAGAGAGGGAAAAGAGAGAAAAAATAAAAAGAAAAGAGGGAGAGAGGGGGGAAGAGGGAGAGGGGGAGGGGGGAAAAGGGGGAAGAGAGGGGGGAGAAAGGGGTGGAAGGAAAGAGAGGGAGAAGGGGAGAGAGAAGGGGGGGGAGAGGGGGGGGGAGCGGGGGAGAAGGAGAGGAGAGGAGAGAGGGAGGGGAGGAGGGGGGGAAAAGGGAAGGGGGAGGGAGGGGGGAGGGGAGGGGAGGGAGGGGAAAAGAGATTATGTGACGGTTAGAGCGAATGGGGAAAAATTTTATACCTTCCAAGGGGTTTTAAACCGGGTATTACTGGAACTTGAAGTTAAAGCAAAAGACACAATGGGGTTTTTGTTTGAGCTGTTCCCTTCCAAAACACGCAACTACTGCTGCACCCCGGCGCTGTTCTCACCGTCTCACGTCAGACAAGGCACTCTAGGAAAGTCCCATTTTATGAAAGTCAGTATAAATGATTTTTAAAGTTTATCAAATGCCACGAGCCCCCTAACTTCCCCATCTTTCTATAATTCTGATAGGGGCAAAGCAAACCTTTTTTTGTTCAAGTTTACTTAAAAAACCCCAATTTTCTTTTACCTATCTACTCGACAAAACCTAAACCCGCCCAAATATTTCCCCCTTTCTTTAATTACAATCGACCTCTCCTCCTTTTGCCCCAAAAAATATTCTCGGACTATATTTTCTTAAAAAAACCTGAAAATGGGAAAATTTTACCCTCTCCCTCTATTCCCCCAAAAAATTTCTAAAAAAGGGAAGGTGTCCTGTGGCGTCCGCGTCCCTTTTTTTTTTCCCTCCCCGTTTGCCCACTCTCTACAGGGGCCTTTTTTCCCCCCATGGGGATGTTTGTATGTCTCACAGGGGATGGGGGGGACCAAATCATACAGCTCCCTAAACAGGTTGGGTCGAAAGCCCTTTTCGTTCATCAACTCCCCCCCCCTTCCCGGGGCAACTCTTTTAATCTTTAAATCACCGCCGCAATGTTGCTTTCTTTCTATCTTCGCCTTTTTTTTTTATCTCACTGCTTTATGAAATTTTCTAAAATGCCCTGCCCCACCCCTCCCGGGCCCCTCGCTGCACAAGACTTTTTACTCATTCCCCCCACCCCTTTTTCTTTTCCATCTTCCCAATGCAAAAGGGTTTAAACAGTATAATTTTAATCTTTATTTCCCCTTTTGCTAAATTTAAAATCTGGAGCCTCTTCCTGTTTCTATTGTTCCACCCTTTTACGACCCTTAAAAATTTTCTAGAATTTCAACTAGACACAAATCGAACTAAAAATTTGGGAAAAACCCCTTTTTTTTTATTACCCCTCTTACTGTTTTTTTTATAGGGACTGGCCCAAATAAGCGGGCCCTTTTTTGGTTACCTATTTTTTTTGTGCCCTAAAGGGGAGGCCTTTGGGTTTTAAAAAAAAAAAAAGAAAAAAAAAAATTTTTATGAATAGTACACTTTTCCAAAAAATACCTTTTGTTACTTTTGATCCTTTCCCCAAGAAATTTTTTAAAATTGTCCCCCCATATTGCAAAATTTCCCAGAAACCCCTAAAAAGGATTTCAGACCCCAGGGGGAAAATGACACTAAAAGGTTTGTAAAATTAAATCAAAAGGGGGGGGGGGGTGGGGAGCCTAGGGGGGTAAGGGGAAAATTTTTAATTTTGTAAAAAAAGGGGCTTTTTTGTTGGGGGGCAGGAAAAAGGATTTAAACCATTTTAAAAAATTTTTTTCTTTTTGAAAAAGGGGTTTTTTTTTTGGGAAAAAATTCGGTTTTTTAAAAACAACTTTTTGGAAAAGAAAAAAGTTCGAACCCCGGGCAAGCCTGGTATGGATATTTTTAAATACCAAAAATCATAATTATAATATAAAAATATATTTTTATATAATATAAAGATATAAAAATTTTTAGATTATTAATATATAATCATATATATATTTTTATATATATATATATATATAAAATATATTTTTTTATATTTTTTATATAATTATTTTAATAAAAATATTTATATATAAAATTAAATTTTATATATATATTACTAATATAATTAAATCTTTAAAATTTTATATATATAAAAGATAAAATATATATATATTAGATTTTATTAATATATATAATTTTATATATTTAGTATAAAAATTAAAATATATAAATATATTAAAAATATATATATATATATATAATAAAAATATATTATATTAATTTTAAAAATTTTATATATTAAAATTATATATATATATATAAAATTATCTTTTAAAATAATATTATTTATATATAATATATTTATTCTATATTAAAAATAAAATATAAATTAAAATAGGGATATAAAATTTTTTAAAAAGATAAAGGAAAAGCTTGTATTTTAAATTTTTATTAAAAATTTTTATAAAAAATTTCTATATTATATATATATATATTATCTATATTTCTCTATATATATCCTTTTATTTTTATATAATATTATATAATTTTACTATTATATATATATTATCTAATTATAAATATATTATATATATATTATATATATAAAATTATCTAAAAAATTTTATTATATATTATATACAGCTCTATAAATTATTTATATATATATATATATAATAATCGTAATTTTAAAATATATATTTTTCCCATTTTATTAGTATATATATATTCCATATATATATATAACATTTTATATATATTTATTTATTTTATATATTATTTTAAAATATTTTAAAATATCTATTATAATTTTTAATATGAATATTTTAAAAATTTAATACTTTAATATATTTATTATATATATTCCCCTTTTCCCCTTTTAAAATTTTTTAATCTATATATATATATATATCTTTTCTATTTTAATAATATATATATATATATAAGATTAATCCCTTTTAAAAATTTTATATAATTTTTATAAAATTAAAATTTTATATATTTTATATATTTTTATATATTTTTTTTTAATATATACTATTATTTAATTTTATATATATATTTTTTTATTATTATAATATATAATTTTATTAAAATATAATATGCGGGGCCCGCACCATTTGGGCCGGTTTTGTCAAAAAAAAAACTAGTTCTCGCTTTAAACTAGCTTTTGGCTGATCGTTTCTTTGGCCCACCAAAGCAGGTTCTTCCGCAAGCGCCCTCCCAGAAGGGCCCTTTAAGGGCCCTGGTACCCTGGGGTTTTTCCCCCAGGGGAGCTGGTGGGGGGAAAGGACCGGCCCCCACCACTTTATAACGCCCCCCGGGGTCCCCTACCAGTACTGCGGACACCCATGGGGCACCTTTCTCAGCTAGCACGCATACACCCAAAAGATTTTGACGATGCCCAAACCAAAGGGCCTTTCTTCGAAAGTAAAAAATGTGTTTTACGGGCACCCTCCCCTTTCGATGGCAAAGTGGGGAGAGGAGGGATTTTTGGGACACGTACGAGTTCTTGGGGTTTTGCGCCAAAAACCGGAGGACGCTGAAACCAAGAATTTTCCCCCTTTTTTCAGGGCGGGGGTCGATTTCGTGGGGTATTATTGGGCTGGGGGGCACCTTTCAAGCCCCCTGGGGGAAAGGCTCGCTGCCATTAGGGGCTTCAAGAGCCCACACGCCCTCCATTTTAAGTCTGGGCATGGGTTTGGCTTCGGGAAATAAAATGGCCACCCTTCCGTGGCCACCCCTCCATCATTTGGCCCCCCTTCAGGGACCTGCTGAAGAACCTACGGGCCCAAACGTCTTCTGGGGGCGGCTTCCGCAGGAAGACTGGTGCAAAGGTAAAAAGCGGGTCAGCCACCTAGCAAGCGTTTTAACTAGCTTACTTTGACAAAAAAAACCCGGGCCCCCTGTTTCTGGCCCAGACGGGGTTATTGGATTTTTTGTGATGCAGCCCGTACTGCCCCCTGCCCTCACTACATGCACACATATGGTTTCAATGGGGTTGGCGCCAAAGGGGTTTTTTGCGGCAACCCCGGGACCTTACACCTGCCCCAGTCCCGGGTAAAGCTGCCGTAGAAAAAAAGAGGCACTTGGGAGTAGCTGGTGCTTGAAAGGGAAAGGGTCGACTATTTCCCCCAGGGTTCCCCGCTTGGGGAGATTGAAAGACCACCGGGCCCCCCGGGGAAGCTCTTCGCAAAGAGCCCTCACAGACTCGTAAAACCCCCGCCTTTTCCTGCTGAAAGGGGCGGCCTTAAAAATCAAAAATTTTTAAACCCTGCGCTACCTGTCGTAAAAAAAATGCAGCTTTCGGATTTCCTGTCAAGGTTTCGCAAATGGCCCGGGCTGATCCAGATTAAAAACGACGAGTGGGAAAAAAAAACGACATGCAGCGGCCCATCCCGCAGCCACCGTTTGGGTGTCCCCCCCGGAAACCCAAGCGGGGGCGCCACGCTGGACAGGATTTTGTCCTTTTAAAACGGCACTCAGCGACCACGAGTACCAATTTTTTGTTTTCGAAGGGGAAAATGGAGAAATGGGGGCCCCTCACCGGTCTTTAAAAAAGCAGTTTGCCTGCGGGGCCCTTTAAGTGTGGAGCGAGGGCGGCCCGTGTCACGTGGCCTTTTCACGTACACCTTCGGAAAACCGGGGGAAAAAAAAGGGTTGTTTTCCCCGAGGCCCTGCGGCACCAGGATTTTGCGCCCCCAAACCCTTTACGCCAGCCACCAGGGGTTGGGAAACGATGCTGAGGGAAGGGCCCGGCCCGGCCCGTGTATGGCCTTTGGGGTGAGGGGAAGTTTTCGGCCCCCAAAACCCCCCAAACTGCGATTCCCTGCAACGCCAACGCGCTTTCCCAGCCCCCCGAGCCTCTTTTTCCTCACACACCCCCCGGGGGTACCCCTTCCAGCAAAAAGGTTTTTTTGTACCTATTTTTGGGTGGGGGGGCAGACGTACCTAGCCCCACGCGGACCGGTTGATTGGGTTTTGGGTGGAGTTTTTCCCCCCTCCACCGGGTGCCTCATAGGCAAAATCTGAGGGCCCCTCGGGCATTATTTCACCCGAGGGGTGCTCCAAAAGCAGCTCCCCCGGACGGCGACACCAACCTGGGGCGTGGGAGATTTGGGTGCCTTCCTCAGGGGTTGGGGTTGGGCACGACCCGCCCTTTTCCTCCGCGCAATACCCAAAAATCCAAAGGCAGGGCCCATGCCCCGGTGAAAAAAAGGGCCCAAAATTGGGGGTGCGTCACTTTTGCGGGACCACCGGGGGGCCAAAGGCAGCTTAGACAATGACAGAGTTTTTTCCCCGTCCTACTCCCGTACCCCAAACACACTCCCCCCTTTTGGCATCGACAAGTCCCCCCCCCCGCTAAATGACAGACAGACAGCTGCGGGGCCCGGGGTTTCCCCCGGGCCCAAAAACACACAGAGCTGACCCCCAGTTTCACCAAACTCTGGTTTCTAGGAAAAAAGGGGGGGAAAAGGCCGGCCCCCCCATCACGATGAGTGTTTTTGATGGAACGGAACGGGGAGGGGGTCAGGGGGTCGCCCAACGCTCCAAAATGCAGCCAGGGACCCGGGTTTTGGGTTCAGGAATTTAGGCCCCACCATTACCTGGAGGGAAGTCAGGTAAAGTTTGGTATGGGTCCACCCCCACCGGCCCAAAATTCGTAAGGGTGGACGGGGTGGCCCCGGTATCGCTTTCCCCCACCCGGCGGACCCCTGAAAGGGGGCGGCACCACCGCGGGAGTGTTTGGTCCGGGATTCGGAGGACGGGAAAACACCGCACCATCTGAGGCACCCCCACCAGCGGCACCCGTGGGGGAAAACCCCCCCCTGAGGGACAAATCGGGAACCGAGGGGGGGCCTTTGGGAAAACTACATATAAAAGGGATAGCCCTTTCTTTATTGTTTTTTTCTAAGGGGCCAAAATTTAAGGATGTTTTGTTTTCATTTTTTTGTTCTTGTCATTGTAAGATTTTCCCGGCCGGCCTGTTATACGCCCTTACCAAAATTTTGGGGGGAGTTGTGGGGTTTTGGGGCCCAACTAGCAACTCTCGGGCAGTAGCAGGGCCCCGTTTTCATAAACCACCCAAATCTCAGTTTCCCCCCCTGCGGCGACCCCTAAAAGGGGGGGGGCAAAAATGTTTGTTGACAGCCCGGGCCCTTTTCGGGCCCAAACCCCCTATCTTTCTTCCACTAACCCGGGGCAGTGGGCGGGGTGGGGGAAACCATCTCACCCTTTCTAAAAAACCTTTTTCCGTTGACCGTTCCCCGTTACGCGGCCCCCCCAGGCCCCTTTCTGGGGCCCTTTTAAACGGGGGGGGGCGGGCGGCGTAAAACCCGGGGTGGGCGCCTGAGGAGTGGAGTTTTAACCCCCCCCGGGTCGCCCCGTTTTTTATTTCCGGGGTATAAAGTCGCGAGGGGGGGGGCGAACTCCCGCCACAGGGGGAGTTTTGGGGGAATGGTTTGACCTTTGTCCTGGGTTTCCCCTGGGACTTTGTGGGGGGATCCGGCTGTCAGGGGCCCCCACGAAAACCCCGGGTTCTTTCCCCTTTTCGTAGTCCCAGCGCGGACTCTAACTGCTTGCCCAATTTTTAGGGGCCCTTTACAAAGTGTGCCTATGGACAGGAGCCATCCGACAGTAGAGAGGGAACGGATTGGGGGGGCCGGGCCCTTTTTCTGAGGGGGGTATGGAATCACAAGGCCGGGATCTTAAAAAGATTTACCTCCCATGGCGTTAGTGGAGCCCCCTACAAAGGGTCTGGGCCCGGGGGAGGATCCCGGCAGGGTTTTTTGGGGAGGGCCCCATGCCGTTGGGGGCGAATTGGGGGGGGGGGGCCCCTTTAATTTGGGTTTTTCCCCGGCCCACGTGGGTTTGCTTTTTTACACGCGAACCCCGTTCCGTTTTTCCCCATAAATTTTAAGGACTTCCCGCCCCCTGTCCTATTTGAGTTAAAGGAAAAATGGGCTGCCTTACCGAGGACCGATTCTCAGGGTGGATACGGTTTACCCCCCGACTTTAAAGGGTTTTCGGTAGTTTTAAAAACTAACACCCGGGGGAAAAGGGTGGGGGAAGTTTAAGCTCTCTCTTTTTTCCTAACACCTAATAAAATTTCTTTGGACACAAGGTTTTTTACAGCTTTGTAAAGGCCTAAGATCAGCAACACCCCTGACTCAACCCTAAAATATTGCGACAGGGGTGGGTCAAAATCCCCTTTTTTTTTAAAAAAACAAATGCCATTATTTTCTTTAAAAAGGAAAAAAAAATTTTTAACAGAAACCCTTTTAGTGGGCCCCAACAGCAGAAAAGGCCGAACCATCAAGGGGTGATGGTTTATCCTAATATACATTTGGGTTAAAATGACTCCACCAACCCTTTTTAAATTCCCTCCCAAACCCTTTAAAAGTTCAACCCCTCTCTCAATTTACCCCCAAAAGACCAATTTTTTTTTCTCCCGAAAGGCCCTTGTTTTTTTATCGTAATTAAACATAAAATTTTTTTAGAAACCCATAATTTTTTTTTAGATCTTTTTTTCTAGAATGCTATAAGAACCCCTTCGTCCATTAAAACAAGGGAAAGGAGCCATGACCCTGGTTCATTTGGGGCATGGTCCCCCAGATATCCTACTATTCCCCCGGGTGATAGGACTCAATGGCATTTTGTTTTACTTGGGCACCTTTGCAGCACCCAAAAAAACGAGTCGTTTTTTTTTTTTTTTTTTCATGATGTGCCTGAAAGGGACACATTCGGGAAAAGTGTGTTTTTTAGGAATATTCATATAAGGATTTTAATTATTTTTATTTTAAAAATTCTAATTAAATTTCGCCCAAAAAAAAAATATTTTGTAAAAAAATTGCATAAAATGCAAAAAAACATAAAACCTATATTGATGAAATATGTATGTTTTTTGTAAATCAATAAAAACAGTATTTGATTGAAGGACACGTAACTATTTCCTATATGGAAAAAAGGTTTAACAAATGACCCACAAATTAAATGCAATGCAAACAAAAATATGGCGGGCACATTATGTATATCATATAAAATAATATATATATATATATAAAAATATATATAGGGCCTATAATATATATATATATTAATATATTAATTATAAAATATATATATATATATATATATATATATATAATATTATTAAAATAATTATATATATAATATAAAATATAAAAATATATATATCTGTTCTTCCGACCCGCGTGGCGGATCGCGAGAGAGAGAGAGAGAGAGAGAAAGAGAGAGAGAGGAGAAGAGAGAGAGAGAGAAGAAAAGAAGGAGAGAGAGAGAGAGGAGAGAGAGATGAGAGAGAGAGGGGGGAGAGAAGAGAGAGAGAAAAGAGGAGAGAGAGGGGAAGAGAGAGGAGGAGAGAGAGAGAGAGAAGAAGGGAGAGAGAGAGAGAGAAGAGAGAAGAGAAGAAGGAGAGAGAGAGAAGGAGAGAGAAGAACCCAAAAGTAATTTGTAATCCCCTTTGTCATGTACTTTTGGGCCCTGACCCAGGAAGTGCCTCGACGGGCCTACTTGTTTCCAGCGAAAGGTACCAAAAACGACATGGAGATCGGGGGGGGGGTTTTTCAACAATTTAGAGGCGCGGCGGGTTATGGCCACAAACCATCCTTCCTCGCTGGCAACCTTATGAATGTAGGTAGCTAAGACATGAGCTGGAGTAAAAGGCAACGTTTAAAAGTACGACGTAATATAGTTTTCAATCTCCTTATGTAAATTCGGGATAAAAGTGGGTACGAGCCAAAGCCCCTCTCAAGCCTTTTTTAAATTCTCATACTTTTTTAATTTGTCAAAACAAAGTTTTGGGTTTTGCCCTCAGCAGAATTTATTTTAGCACCCCAAAAACTAACAGATAAAACTATTGACACGATAAATGCTCGATCATTCACAATTGCGAAAATTTCATACCTTTAATTCTTCAAATTAGTTTCCTCCGCCAACAAATTGGAGGGGGTTTTGTTTTCCCCCCCCCCCCCCCCCAAATTTTTTTGGGTTTCTTTTTTCGGTTGTTCCGTCTTTTTTGGGGCCCTGTTTT
>JACEEZ010023257.1:15000-135004 GCA_016584305.1 Chionoecetes opilio
AAAAATTATAAGACAAGATTGCCTTGTCCTCACATCCGGCGCTGTGGCGGATGCGGCGGCGCCGCAGTAGTGTGACATCTCGCATTGGTTTGTGTGTTATCGCGATGCAGCGGCGCCGTTGCGGCCGCCGCATTGCGTGACACCGGCCTTAGTTTTTAAGCCTTTTTAGCCAGTCACATTCCCACCACGTACACAGACATCATAAGTAGGTAAGAAAGAGGTCGGCGCGGGAAGGTATTTGTAGCTCTATCCCAACTATTTTGATGTTTCTCTCCCATATTTTGTCACGGTAAGTTGGGTCTGCTATTCGGTTAGTCAGCATTCCCTCCCGGCCACTTCCTGCCGCCCCGCGATGTAGTGGTCGCGCCCCACTGCAAGAATTAAACGGAAAAATAGTTGTTTTAGTCCCCATCGTGTTGAGTGACGGCGCTGTTTCGCCTTCACGGTTTTTAGTTCTCCGGATCGCTGACTGTCAACGCATCAGTGGCTGTGCGTCTAGCCTCCTGCTATAGAATTTAAGTAACTATTGATACACCTTTGTAGCTTTTATGAGACGTTTCTGAGTCCGTCTAGCCTCCTGCTATAGAATTTAAGTTACTATTAATTCACAATGTCAGCTTCTATGAGTTACTACCTAGACAATACCTAGTTTGCATGATTTATAAATATGATTGTTTTTAAATGAGTGCAATGCCTTTTTCGTCTGTCCCATGAAGAGATTTGTTGGTTTTTAATTACCCCCTTGAGGCCCAGAACGTAATTGCCATTGTACTTCGGGTACCATTAGACAATTTGAGTGACTATAAGCAATATTTTATAGCTATGACCTGTTTAGTATCCTTGTCCACTAGCTAATTTGGTATATTCAGTTACTTTTCGTAATTTTATGGCTAACAACAGACAATTTTATATAGCCAAGGAAAGATCTGGGCGTGAAGGGGTTAATGCAGTCGAGAGGAAATATTTTAAAGTATCTATTAATGCACCGTATTATCTTTTCTAAATTAGGTTGTTTAAAAGAGAGTTGAATACCTTTTATCGTCTGTCCTCTGAAGAAATTCCTTAACTTAACCTTAACTCTGATATATCCTGTTACGTTTATTGAAATGTCTGACTCCTTTCTATCATACGGCAATACTGCTTTCTACTACTATTCTACTACTACTACTACTACTATTCTACTACTACTACTACTACTATATATCTCCATCATTACTACTATTATACGGCAATACTGCTTTCTACTACTATTCTACTATTACTACTATACTACTACTACTACTACTACTACTACTACTACTACTACTACTACTACTATATATATCCATCATTACTACTTCTATCATACGGCAATACTACTTTCTACTACTATTTTCAGTGCTGATCGAGCGCGATCGCGGACATTTTTTTTGCCTTTAATTCCGCGATTTTTAGTCCACGATCCAAAATTTTGACTTGAAAAACTACATTTTTTTCCCGTGCTGCCGCGCGGGGCTGTGTTGAGCAGCCAGCTGTTCTGTTACCTGACGCGCCTGCTGCTGGCCGCCCGCGGGCTGATCAGTCAGCTCTGAACTGTTCACAGTAAAGTCACTGACTTCTCCGCTCTTAGCAAACGCTAAATGTCAAGTTCTAACTTGAATTCGAAACTCCCCTCACCTAGCCTGCATAGAAAAAACTTATTTCCTGAATTTTACAACTTTTAAATAAAGAAAGTACTTTATAAATATTTCAACTTTTATTTCTATTGTCCAATCAATACTTTGCTTCTGTTTGCTTAGTTAATACTTAATAGGTTAATGGTTAATAACTTAAGAGTTAAGACTTAACAGTTATTACTTAATGGGCTATAATGGCTTAATGCTTTATTTCTTCGAAGAAAAACTTCGCTAGCGATTACCGATCGCGGAATAAACGATCGCGGAATTTTAATTCAAACTTAAATAAATATTCCGCGATCGCGGAATCGCGATCGCGGAACGCCAAATTTTCGATCGCGGAATAGCGATCGCGGAACGCCAAAGTTTCGATTGCGGAATAGCGATCGCGGAACGCCAAATTTTCGATCGCGGAATAGCGATCGTGGACCACCTATTTTTGGATCGCGTGCCCAGCACTGCTTATTTTACTACTACTACTACTACATATCTCCATCATTACTACTTCTATTATACGGCAATACTGCTTTCTACTACTATTTTACTACTACTGCTACTATATATCTCCATCATTACTACTTCTATCATACGGCAATACTACTTTCTACTACTATTCTACTACTACTACTACTACTACTACTATATAATTATCTCCATCATTACTACTACATTATATATATGGTTGCTGAGAGACGAGACAGATGTGGGTTTTTTTAATTCAGATTTAGTCAGTGGCCTTGACTCTAATAATTTCCTGTTAAGTAATTGAATGTCTGGCTACCTTTATATGACACGGCAAGATCACCACATTATTTATGGTCGCTGGGAGACAGATGGGAATTGAGACCAACTTTCATTTTTCTTTGTCATCAGTAGTTATGTGGCCTTGACCAGTACATGTTTGGGTCCTGTTGAATATCCATCACCATTATCTGTGTGTGTGTGTGTGTGTGTGGTGTGTGTGTGTGTGTGTGTGTCACCTACTTACGTCTTTCTCTTCTCAGTTCCTATGTTGGTAGAATTTTTAGCATTTTTTAAATTTATTTTTACGTTTAACCCCGTGAGGCCCAGGAACGTAATTTCCATTGTAATTTGGGTACCATAAGGCGATTTTTAATGAATATAAGCAATATTTTATAGATATGACCTATTTAGTATCCTTGTCCACTAACTAATTTGGTATATTAAGTGAATTTTCGTAATTTTATGGCTCGACAACAGACGATTTTTTATAGTAAAGGAAAGATCTGGGCGTGAAGGGGTTAGGCCTATAGCGCCTATTATATCTTCCTTCTATTATCTTATCTATCTATTATGTATCTATTATCTATCTATTATCTTCCTTCCTTAGGTTTCTTATCTTCTGTCTAGATTGAAGTGGACAGTTTCATGTTTTAAGCTGGCAATAGTTGTTACTTTTGGCCGAGACATGATAGGATTTTTTTTTTTACAGCCTTATATGTTCTTTTTGATGACAATTAATACCGGGATACTTTTCATATATACGTGGTTAGGTTAGTAGAAAACCCCCCCAGAGAAGGAATTCATTATAATGACATTCCAAAGCATTCCATTATCAACCACGATTTTGATAATGAAGCTTTTGAACTACGTATATATAATTTTGGGACAATATAAAACTACCCATGCATGTTGTTTCCTGAACATTTTTGGTATTATTGCTTTTTTATTTTATTTTATTTTTTTATATATGACTGTGTGTATGTGTGTCTAAGTGTGTGATTTTATTAGAAAAACTTGTAAATATTTTTCTCAAGTCACCTGTACCTATCACACTGTCTTTTTATAAGGACTGGCAGCTTTAGCGTTTTTTTTATGTAAAAAAAGAAAACATGTTCAGAATCATTCCCTCACATGATTTTTTGTTTGTTTGGTGTGTATTTAGTATCAGACGAAAGGAGGGAGTAATAGAGATTGTCTGATATTTCTTTTAGTTATTAGTTAAAAAATATTCAATGTAAGTAGGATTCTTTGCATCTGATTACTAATGAAATGCCATCTAGGCTTTCCATATACCCATAGGTGGGCGTTATCGCGATAACGATATCGGGTTATCGGTTATCCGATATTTTTTTCCCCCGCGTTATCGATTCATCGGTATCGCCGATACTTTTGGTTCCAAACTAGCGATAATCGATAATTTTATTTTTTGGTTCCAGTTTGCAGAACCTGGTCTAAACTGTGGCTGTGCAAAAGACATTTTCAGTAGTTTAAACTTTCAAATGTAGTTATTTTACTTAAAAACAGTACTTTTCATTAGTGAAGAGACAGGATAAACATTGAATTTAGAAGATATTAGTGTGCAAAAGGTAAATGAAGGGTTTTCTAACAGTTTACTGATAGCATTTAAGATTTTTTATTTAAAATATCAATATCGTTATCGCTAGTATCGGAATTTTGGATTTATCGATTTATCGGTTATCGCCTTTTCGGGTGATACATTTATCGCCAGTTATCGATTATCGGTTATCGCCGATAAGGTTATAGTTATCGATTTATCGGTTATCGTGATAATTTTTTTCGTTATCGCGCCCACCTATGCATATACCTAGTACATCATAACATATCTATGGTTCGTTTTACTACTTACATATTTTACAGTTTTACTACCTACTTTTACTATTTCCTATTTTACATTTACGTTATATTATTTAGTTAGCAATGTTTATTAACCCCTTGAGGCCCAAACCGTAATTTCCATCGTAACATAAACATCATTAGACGATTTTTGTGCATATAAGCAATATTCTATAGATATGACCTGTTTAGTACCCTTGTCCACTAGCTAATTTGGTATATTAAGTTACTTTTCGTAATTTTATGGCTAACTACAAACGATTTTATGGCTAACTACAAACGATTTTATATAGCAAAGGAAAGATCTGTGCTTGAAGGGGTTAAATTGTCCCATCTGTAAATATGGAAGAATATAGCGTGACATCCAAGAGACTGTTTACCATCAAGAAGCATGGAATTTATAGATATTTATATAGGAATTTATACATAGAAACAAACGATTATATATAGCAAAGGAAAGATCTGGGCTTGAAGGGGTTAAATTGTCCCATCTGTAAATATGGAAGAATATAGCGTGCCATCCAAGAGACTGTTGACCCTCAAGCAACATGGATCAATTTTAGTAACGTTACATGACACCATTGATTTGCCATACCATTAATTAGAACATAAGGAAGCTACAAGAGGCTGGGAGACCTACACGTGGTAGTTCCTGTTACTTAACACTACCTACATCCACCTTTCATCCCCATCCATGAAATTATCCAGCCTCCCTTTAAAGCTCCCTATTGACTCCTCACTAACTACCTGTCTACTGAGTCCATTCCAATCATTTACCACCCTATTTGTGAACCAGTTTTTCCCTATTTCCCTTCCCTATTTTACCTGATTTGTTTCATAATGTACCCTATCAGCATTGTTATGTGTATGCAGGGTGATGATAGTGGCGATAAGATTACAGAACCACTCACTGTATGATGTAATAACAGTCAGGAAATAACAATTAACACACTTCATATGCTCTTAGAATGATACTTGCAAGATGAATGAAAAGGTTGTGATATGAATGGGTGGGATAATTTAATATATAAAGTAGAATGTATTAACCTCTTCACGCCCAGATCTTTCCTTTGCTATATAAAATTGTCTGTTGTTAGGCATAAAATTACGTAAACTGACTGAATATACCAAATTAACTAGTGGATAAAGATGCTAAATAGGTTTCTCTCTAAAATATTGCTTATAGTCACTAAATATCGTCTAATGGTACCCAAATTACAATGCAAATTACGTTTTGGGTCTCAGGGAGTTAAATGGAAAGTATACATGACTTTTCCCTTCATAAAAGTAGAATGTATATTTTACCATAGAGTTTAGTGATAACATAAGGTTGTAAGTTCAAAGTGGCTGTAATTATATCAGTAAAAATCAGAAATACACCTAGAGGCATACCAGAGAACAAAGGAAAAGTAATACATGTTTTTTCCCTTCATAAAGTACGTAATCTATAGACTATTTCGTTTAAAGTTTACTGATAACATAAGATTGTAATATGAATGGGGTGGGATCCTGGCATCATGTTATCACTGGGTGGACAAGTTATCATTGGACATCCCCTGTGGTACAAGTTATCATTGGACATCCCTGTGGACAAGTTATCATTGGACATTACCTGTGGACAAGTTATCATTGGATATTACCTGTGGACAAGTTACCATTGGACATCCCCTGTGGACAAGTTACCATTGGACATCCCCTGTGGGCAAGTTATCATTGGACATCCCCTGTGGACAAGTTATCATTGGACATCCCCTGTGGACAAGTTATCATTGGACATCCCCTGTGGACAAGTTATCATTGGACATTACCTGTGGACGAGTTATCATTGGACATTACCTGTGGACAAGTTATCATTGGACATTCCCTGTGGACAAGTTATCATTGGACATCACCTGTGGACAAGTTATCATTGGACATTACCTGTGGACAAGTTATCATTGGATATCCCCTGTGGACAAGTTATCATTGGACATTACCTGTGGACACGTTATCATTGGACATCCCCTGTGGACAAGTTATCATTGGACATCCCCTGTGGACAAGTTATCATTGGACATTACCTGTGGACAAGTTATCATTGGACATTACCTGTGGACAAGTTATCATTGGACATTACCTGTGGACAAGTTATCATTGGACATTACCTATGGACAAGTTATCATTGGACATTACCTGTGGACAAGTTATCATTGGACATCCCCTGTGGATAAGTTATCATTGGACATTACCTGTGGACAAGTTATCATTGGACATCCCCTGTGGACAAGTTATCATTGGACATCCCCTGTGGACAAGTTATCATTGGACATTACCTGTGGACAAGTTATCATTGGACATTACCTGTGGACAAGTTATCATTGGACATTACCTGTGGACAAGTTATCATTGGACATTACCTGTGGACAAGTTATCATTGGACATTACCTGTGGACAAGTTATCATTGGACATTACCTGTGGACAAGTTATCATTGGACATCACCTGTGGACAAGTTATCATTGGACATTACCTGTGGACGAGTTATCATTGGACATTACCTGTGGACAAGTTATCATTGGACATCACCTGTGGACAAGTTATCATTGGACATTACCTGTGGACGAGTTATCATTGGACATTACCTGTGGACGAGTTATCATTGGACATTACCTGTGGACAAGTTATCATTGGACATCCCCTGTGGACAAGTTATCATTGGACATCCCCTGTGGACAAGTTATCATTGGACATTACCTGTGGACGAGTTATCATTGGACATTACCTGTGGACAAGTTATCATTGGACATCCCCTGTGGACAAGTTATCATTGGACATCCCCTGTGGACAAGTTATCATTGGACATCCCCTGTGGACAAGTTATCATTGGACATTACCTGTGGACAAGTTATCATTGGACATCCCCTGTGGACAAGTTATCATTGGACATTACCTGTGGACAAGTTATCATTGGACATCCCCTGTGGACAAGTTATCATTGGACATCCCCTGTGGACAAGTTATCATTGGACATTACCTGTGGACAAGTTATCATTGGACATTACCTGTGGACAAGTTATCATTGGACATTACCTGTGGACAAGATATCATGGGACATTACCTGTGGACAAATTATCATTGGACATTACCTGTGGACAAGTTATCATTGGACATTACCTGTGGACAAGTTATCATTGGACATCCCCTGTGGACAAGTTATCATTGGACATTACCTGTGGACAAGTTATCATTGGACATTACCTGTGGACAAGTTATCATTGGACATTACCTGTGGACAAGTTATCATTGGACATCCCCTGTGGACAAGTTATCATTGGACATCCCCTGTGGACAAGTTATCATTGGACATCCCCTGTGGACAAGTTATCATTGGACATCCCCTGTGGACAAGTTATCATTGGACATTACCTGTGGACAAGTTATCATTGCACATTACCTGTGGACAAGTTATCATTGGACATCCCCTGTGGACAAGTTATCATTGGACATTACCTGTGGACAAGTTATCATTGGACATTACCTGTGGACAAGTTATCATTGGACATTACCTGTGGACAAGTTATCATTGGACATTACCTGTGGACAAGTTATCATTGGACATCCCCTGTGGGCAAGTTATCATTGGACATCCCCTGTGGACAAGTTATCATTGGACATCCCCTGTGGACAAGTTATCATTGGACATCCCCTGTGGACAAGTTATCATTGGACATTACCTGTGGACAAGTTATCATTGGACATCCCCTGTGGACAAGTTATCATTGGACATTACCTGTGGACAAGTTATCATTGGACATCCCATGTGGACAAGTTATCATTGGACATCCCCTGTGGACAAGTTATCATTGGACATCCCCTGTGGACAAGTTATCATTGGACATTACCTGTGGACAAGTTATCATTGGACATTACCTGTGGACAAGTTATCATTGGACATTACCTGTGGACAAGTTATCATTGGACATCCCCTGTGGACAAGTTATCATTGGACATCCCCTGTGGACAAGTTATCATTGGACATCCCCTGTGGACAAGTTATCATTGGACATCCCCTGTGGACAAGTTATCATTGGACATCCCCTGTGGACAAGTTATCATTGGACATCCCCTGTGGACAAGTTATCATTGGACATCCCCTGTGGACAAGTTATCATTGGACATTACCTGTGGACAAGTTATCATTGGACATCCCCTGTGGACAAGTTATCATTGGACATCCCCTGTGGACAAGCTATCATTGGACATCCCCTGTGGACAAGTTATCATTGGACATCCCCTGTGGACAAGTTATCATTGGACATCCCCTGTGGACAAGTTATCATTGGACATTACCTGTGGACAAGTTATCATTGGACATTACCAGTGGACAAGTTATCATTGGACATTACCAGTGGACAAGTTATCATTGGACATCCCCTGTGGACAAGTTATCATTGGACATCCCCTGTGGACAAGTTATCATTGGACATCCCCTGTGGACAAGTTATCATTGGACATCCCCTGTGGACAAGTTATCATTGGACATCCCCTGTGGACAAGTTATCATTGGACATCCCCTGTGGACAAGTTATCATTGGACATCCCTGTGGACAAGTTATCATTGGACATTACCTGAAGCACTCACTGATAAGGCTTTGATAAGAGATACACGCGAGGCTACATAGAAAATAAAATAAGATAAGATACGCAGTGAAGAGATAGTAGGCTGTGTTGTGTTGATAAAAAGATGACCCTAGTACTATAAAGAAAAGTTTAATGGTATGACAAATTACACAGGGAACTTCAGAACACTGTATGGATTTATATATTTTAGTTCATCAATTTATGTGTGTGTGTGTGTGTGTGTGTGTGTGTGTGTGGTGTGATACTGGGATTAAATAGGTCTTTTTAATTTTGTTTTGGGGGTCCATTACCTTTAACCCCTTGACCCCCAGATCTTTCCTTTGGTAGGTATATAAAATCATCTGTTGGTAGTCATTAAATTACGAAAAGTGACTTAATATACCAAATTAGTTAGTGGACAAGGATACTAAACAGGTCATATCTATAAAATATTGCTTACATTAATTTAAATAGTCTAATGGTAGCCAAATTACAATGGAAATTACGTGCTGGGTCTCAAGGGGTTAAGGGTCCAGTAGCCTTTAAATCAGCAACAATAATTATAAACAAATACGACCCAATCCTTTAACTTTGTATGTAACCCATTGCCATTACCTTTTTATCCTGAAGCAACAGACAAACCAACATGACCTAACATTTGGCCCATTACCAAACTTGACCTATAAATCACGAAACAACAAAAACAGACAAACCAACATGACCCAACCATTGACCCGACATTTCCCTCTTCTCCCGCAGCCCTCGCACTCCTGGGTCACCGTACATTCTTAAAATATGACCTGTTAATTGACCCAACATTTCTACTTTTTGACTTGAGAGAGATAACAATGAAAAATCTTGACCTGACGCAACCATTGACCTGTTATTCCCTTCTCCCGCACTGTCAGTATTTGTTATTTTTTGACTGAGAGAGATAACAATGAGAAATCTTGACCTGACCCAACCATTGACCCATTATCACCCCGCAGCCCTTGCACTCGCCCTCCTGGGTCACCGTATAGATAGATCTAGTTGGTTACAGGGAGTTTCGTACACAAGTTGTTTTGTACCCAGGTTTTGTTAGTTGTTTCGTACACTGATTTTGAGTTTTTTCGTACATACCTGGTGTCTTTTCGTAACTCTAGTAAACAAGGTCAACTCTGAGCTGAGTGTACGAAACGACTATGGTTTTATATAGACTACGTAACAACTTTTTTTACAACTTTTTGGTGTACGAATCTACTGGTGTACGAAACAACTTGTGTACGAACTGACTGCACCCCATCTAGTTTCCCGCTATATATTATCTAGTTTTCCGCTACAGAGAATTCCGTTATAGGGATTTTCTACTGTATCTTTAATCCCGAAACAACAACATGACCCAACCATTGACCTGTTAACCTCTTCTTTCCCAGCCCTCGCATTCCTGGGTCAAAACAGAGAGATCAGAAATTTTGACCTAACCCAACCCTTGACCCATTATTTCCCCTTCTCCACCAGCCATGATCTATACTATTTGTTTAGTCTCAGATGGTAGGAAATGTTGACCTGACCTAACCTAACCATTGACCTGTTAATTGACCCGACATTTCCCCTCTTTCCCAGCCGTCGCATAGTGGACAGTTTTATATATTTAGCCGTCAACACATTATTTTTACTGAGAGGTAACGATAGGAAATCTTGACCTGACCTGTTAATTGACCCATTATCCCCTTCTCCCCGCAGCCGTCTCACTCCTGGGTCACGGTGCACAACCTGAAGCAGCTGGACGGGGGAATCCTGGACCCCGACGACCGGCTCAACGACGTGGCTGACGACCGGGAGCAGATCATCGCGCTGTACGAGGAGCAGCAACACGAGCACCAGGGTGGCGATGGCACCTCAGCCTCATCAGGCTCTGAGAACCCATCCCCGGACATCTTCCAGGTGAGGACACGCTACCTGGCTCTTGGTCTTGGTGTCTTGTTTTTTTTCTCTGTCTTGTGTGTCTGGCCTTCTCTCTCTCTGTCTGCCTGTCTGTTTTTTTCACTGTGTTGTATGTCTGGCTTTCTCACTGTGTGTCTGTGTCTGTTTCTTACTCTGTTTTGTCTGTCTAGCTTTCTCTCTGTGTGTCTGTCTGTTTGTCTGAATTTGTCTCTCCCTGTCTGTGTATGTCTGTCTTGTCTGTCTCTCTCTCTCTCTCTTTGTCTGGCGGCGATGGCACCTCAGCCCCATCAGACTCTGAGAACCCATCCCCGGACATCTTCCAGGTGAGCAACGGGTCTTGTGTCTGGGTCTGGGTGTGTTAACATCAGAAACATAAGAACATAAGGAAGCTACAAGAGGCTGTGAGGATGTGTGGTGCCAGAGTGTCTCTCTCTCTGTTTTGTGTTTTTTTTTTTCACTACTGTATTGTCTGAATATCTCTCTCTCTCTCTCTCTCTCTCTCTCTCTCTCTCTCTCTCTCTCTCTCTCTCTCTCTCTCTCTCTCTCTCTCTCTCTCTCTCTCTCTCTCTCTCTCTCTCTCTCTCTCTCTCTCTCTCTCTCTCTCTCTCTCTCTCTCTCTCTCTCTCTCTCTCTCTCTCTCTCTCTCTCTCTCTCATTGTCTCTGTTTGGTTGTCTCTGTCTTGTCTGTATCTCTGTGTCTCTGTCTTGTCTGTAGAGTGTGTTGTGTCAGGGTGGATTCCTGCTTGTATGTACAGTGTTGTGTCATTCATGCTGGTTAGGAGATGTCATCAGGGCCGTGTTATCCATAAGGCTGCATGGGCTGAAGACTAGGGGCCCGCCAATATTTTTTTGCTGAGACACTGTGAAAAAAAAAGTTAATCTAATTAGTCCAGTCAAAATACGAAAAAAAAAACCTTTACCCTGAACAAATTCCAAGAAAGCGTTTTATTGTTTTTTTTGGTAGTATTACATGTAGGGAAAAACATACTAAAAGTTTACCAAATATGGTTACCACAAAGGGTCCAAATGTGACGTCAAAGAATATGGCCGCCAAAGCTATAAAATGTTAAGGGGATCGTTTCCCCTATCGGGCAATTTTTTTTGTTATTGAACCTACAAACGTGAAAGTTGGTATATATACGTAAAATTTAATTCTAAGAACTTTTTGTTCCTGAAAAAAAATTGATTTTCCTCATAGAAAACTAATTACGGATAGAAAACGTGATTTTAGGGGGGGGTTTCCAAACCCTACTCCTCCTTGAGTTTTTGACGTAGGGCGATGATATGGGTATCATTGGATGCGGAAAGACTTGGGCTACAAATTTAAGTAAGCACTTTTTTTATTTTCCTCCTCTGAAATTAAAAAAAAAATCAGTAAAAAGTTCAAAATGTTAGGTTAAAATCTAATTTTTTGGAAACATTTTTTTTTTTTATTTAATTTCTCGCCTTTCAGTGTCTATCATATTTTTGTATATAAGGCGACTCGCCTTTCAGCGTCTATCACATTTTTGTATATGAATAAAGTAGTAGGTTCGAAGATAAACCTTTTCATTAGCTGGCAACACTGCATATGGATATAGATGGATATAGATGCAGATGTGGAGATTGTTAAGGCAGCAGTGTCAATGTCATCCAACAAAAGGACTAGTCTCATTGGCGAAGATACAGATCTATTGGTGTTGTTACTTCATCACGCGTCAACCAGCGATGGCAACAAGCTTTATTTCTACTCGGATAAAGGGAGTCCTGCAACAGTATACGACATTAAGGTTATGAAGAAGTTGCTTGGAAACGATGTCTGCAGCAGTCTTCTGTTCCTGCATGCATTCACGGGATGCGATACCACTTCCGCGGTTTTTGGAATCGGAAAAAAACTCGCTCTACACAAGGTTTTGAAGGGAGACTCTGTCTTCAATAGCTGTGCTAAGATGTTTACCACACCTAAGAAAAACATAGCTGAGATTGAAGACGCTGGGTGTAAAGCGATGGTGGCATTGTTCGGGGGCAAACCTGGAGACAATCTGTCTGCAATGAGGTATTCTAGTCTCTGCCGAAAAGTTGGTTCAGCCAAAAGCTTTATTACACCTGAACGACTGCCACCGACCTCCTCTGCAACGAAGTATCATGCCCTTCGGAGTTACCTCCAAGTGATGCTTTGGATGGACAATGGTGAGGCCATGGACACTACTGAATGGGGATGGGAATTGCAGAACAACAGTCTAATTCCAGTGATGATGGATACTTCACCTGCGCCAGAAAAACTTCTGAAAATAATTCACTGCAATTGTTCTCGTGGTTGTAGTACACTTCGGTGCACTTGCAAAACACACGGACTTATCTGTTCACGGGTATGCGGACCATGTCAAGAAGGGCATTGTGACAATATGAGTGAGGAAGCAGTGTCTGATGATGAAAATAGAGACTATTAAACTGACACGGTTATTCAGTGATGAAGTAGGTCTTAAAATGCATGTTATTCTATAATTTTTAGAAATGTACATAGTATGTCATGACGTCATTGATGACGTCATGACCTCGCCTGTCCGTGTAGTTAGTATAAAATTTGTATAAAAATTGTTATATCAACATATATATTTATAAAAAATGTAAACTCTTCTGTAACCTACAGCTACAGCTTTGAAATAAGGAAATAGTGGTTATTTTAGTGCGATGGCTGTCATCGTCTTATGACGTCATAGTTAGGACCTTTGTGGTGATCAATTTTTGGTAAACTTTTAGTATGTTGTTCCCCACATATAATGTATAGGTGTATAGTCCCTCAAATAGTCCCTCAAAGTAAAAAAAATGGAAAAAAAATGAAAATTTTCATTTTTTTATTTTTTTTTATTTTTGAGGGGCTATAATTTTTTATCTAATTAGAAAATAAAAAAAAATCGCCCTTGACGTCCTAGCGGCTTTATTCCTCTTTCGAATGACACCTCTACCGACTCTCTCCGACTGATATTGACGGAGGAGTAGTCTTTGGGGGGACCCCCCTAAAATCACGTTTTCTTTCGCTAACTCGTTTTCTATGCGTCAAATCAAAATTTTCCCAAAAGACGACCCCTATTTTTTTTTACTTGTTTTATATATGTACCAAGTTTCAAAGATGTAGGTTTAATAATAAAGAAAATTTAATTTGGGGAGTCGATCCCCTTAACATTTTATAGCTTTGGCGGCCATATTCTTTGACGTCACATTTGGACCCTTTGTGGTAACCATATTTTGGTAAACTTTTAGTATGTTTTTCCCTACATGTAATACTACCAAAAAAAAACAATAAAACGCTTTCTTGGAATTTGTTCAGGGTCAAACCGTATTTTGACTGGACTAAATTCTTCATGAGACCCTCAAAATGGATATGGAGCTATGTACTGGTTTCTAGTCCCTACCATACCATATACCATGTACCTACCATACCACTGTAACCCACTGGGTTACAGGCAGTGGATGCCGATCCTCCCATTGACGAAACCGCACCCTCTCTTGACGAAGTCAGAGAGGCTGTAGCAAAGTTGAAGGGTGGAAAGGCAGCTGGTGTTTGTAATATCAGTGCGGAGCTCCTCAAAGCTGGGGGTGAGGCCATGATCCGCGGGTTGCATGCTGTCCTGACTGCCGTGTGGCAATCAGGTACCATTCCTCCTGACTGGAAAAGGGGGCTGGTCGTCCCTATCTGGAAAGGGAAAGGGGACCGTCAGGACTGCAACAATTACCGCGGTATTACACTGCTCAGCGTACCAGGCAAGGTGCTTGCCCATCTATTGCTGACACGAATTCGCAGTCATCTGGTGAAGCATCAGAGACCTCAGCAGTCTGGGTTCACGCCTGGTAAGTCAACAACGGACCGTATCCTAGCGCTTCGTGTCCTGGTGGAACGCCGACGTGAGTTTCGACAGGGGATGCTTGCAGCCTATGTTGATCTCAAGAAGGCGTTTGACTCAGTGCATCGTGAGTCACTCTGGGATCTTCTGCGACTTCGAGGGATTCCTGCAAGGACTATTGGTTTGATAACTGGTCTGTATTCTGGGACTGAGAGTGCTGTGAAGTGTGGGGCAGGTGTATCCAGCTTCTTTCCTGTGAATACAGGAGTGAGGCAAGGGTGCGTCCTTGCCCCATCACTTTTCAACGCTTGTATGGACTGGGTATTGGACAAGGTTGTAGATCAAAGTGATTGTGGAGCATCCGTCGGCAACACCAAGATCACTGATCTTGTTTTTGCCGATGATGCAGTAATCTTTGCTGAGTCGCTAGAGGTCCTGGTGATGGCTCTCGAGGCGCTGCACGAGGAGGCAAAGCCTTTGGGACTTGAGGTCTCCTGGCTCAAGACCAAGGTCCAGGTATTTGGAGACTTACTAGATGAAGCAGTACAGTCTGTTCATGCGTGTGGCGAGGACATTGAGATCTTGGAAAGTTTTACATACCTTGGTAGCGCAGTCCATAATGACGGCGGGTCACGTCAAGAAGTCTTACGGCGGATTGGCATAGCCCACGGTGTTATGGACTCGCTCAGCGGGAGTATTTGGCGTTGTCGGTACCTGTGCAGGAGGACAAAGATCCGGATCTTCAAGTCGCTTGTGATCCCTGTCTTACTCTATGGTTGTGAGACATGGACACTAAATAGTGACTTGAAGAGACGAATCAATGCCTTTGGTAATAAGTGTCTTCGCAGAATCATGGGGTATCGCTGGGATGATTACGTGTCAAATCAGCGATTGCACCGTGAGACTGAATCGAGGCCTATTACCTGCATAGTCCGTCAGCGCCAACTTCGGCTATATGGGCATGTGGCACGTACCCTGAAACCGATCCTTCCCATCGGGTTGTATCTGTAAGAGACAATCCGGCGTGGAGGAGGCCAAGGGGGCGCCCACAAGGCTCGTGGCTGGGGCAAGTTGATGTTTCTTGTCGAGAGCTGCTTGGTATGGGAAAGGAGCCTGCATGGGAACTCGCGCGTGGTGACCCCCGGGAGTGGCGTCGTAGGGTGGGCGAGGCGACGCGCCCCCCGGCGTATGCCCCCAATGATTGATTGATTGATACCATACCACGCAGGGTCAGTGGTCAGTTATGGAGGGGATTGCAGTGCCGGAAAGGGTCCCAAATACCTGACAGCCTATACTGAATTGGCTCGCCCCTCTTTTTTATTTTATTCTCTTACTAAAAAATAAATAAAAAATAAATAAAATAAAATAAAATAAAATACTGGGCCCGGCCAAGGGTTCACACGGCCCTAGATGTCATTGGTATGGGATATATTATAGCCCATATCCCTTATATGTATGCAAAGAGTAGCTACCTATATTAATCAATCTAATAGTATGGACAGGACTAAACAAATGCAGACTTTGAATCATGCATACTTTAGTAGAGAGAGAGAGAGAGAGAGAGAGAGAGAGAGAGAGAGAGAGAGAGAGAGAGAGAGAGAGAGAGAGAGAGAGAGAGAGAGACTCATCATACCCTTTCCTCTATTTTTTTTCCTTCTATATTTTCATTTTGTCACCATTTTCTGCCCTCAGGACGTGGAGCACAAGTTTTCCCCTTTCTCCCGCAATGACATCGAGATCACGGGGGAGGAGCTGAGCGGCGCGCAGCCCCCCCTGCACGTGCGGCGGGGCAGCGAGCCGGCCCTGAACCGCCTGTCCCCCATCCCCCCCGTGGCGGCCCCCCCGGACCCCACCAAGCGATGGTCCGCGGCGCCCATCATTGAAGACCTCCACCCACAACTCACCAGCTCCACGCCCATGAAGACCATCGTGAGTGTGAGCCCTGGCATATAACTTCACCTCCTGCCCCTAATGTGTTCATCAAAAGTTAGGGTTTACTGTATTTGTCATGTAAGTATGTAGTAAACCCTTAATAAACCCAACCAATTTAGGGGAAGGGTCGGTCGCAATATCTGATAGTTCGGTTTATAGGATGATCGGTTGTCCGCCTCATAAAATGAACTTTGTTAGGTTTATGAGGGGCGTCGTTCGGTAATACGTGTTCAAACAAAGTTATCTGTGTGTACAGTACTGTAAAGTAAAATATAATTCTATACAAGGCAGTGCAATGGAGTAGTCCCCACACAATGGGGGCCGAGTGTACACTGAGACACACGGGCCGGCCAACAGGCTCGGTCGGCTCACCATCGCCGCATAGGCCGAACTAGAGTTTGGTATATCAGAGGCTTGTTCCAAGGCAACACGGGGTTCGGTTTATCAAATTCGGTTTAACGAGGTTCGGTTTATCAAGGGTTTACTGTATGTTTGTAGGTGTATTTACCTCACTGTATCATCCGCCACCTGTCATAACGTGTGTGTGGTTGCAGCAGGACGGCCACAGCTCCTACGAGGATGACAACGTGTTTGTGGTGGACCCGGGGGAGCGCGGGGAGGGCTCGGGGGAGGAGAAGACCCCCCCCGCCTCCACCTCCTCCCACCACACCGCCACCGCCACTGCCACCGCCACAGCCTTCACACGCTTCACCCGGGACAACAACCGGTGCTCCGTCCAGGTGAGAGTCCTGTCACACTCGGCTTATTACTTTCCTAATAAGCCGAGCGGGATAAAAAGCACAAAGGTTTTGTCTCTGATTTGCTCATTCTTGAAACTAGATCCAAGAAGTTGAATATGCTTTGGTTGTTTTACCTTGATCCACCCACCCTTTCTTGATGAACCAGTTTGTGTTAGGTATGTTAGAGGAGCTCAAAAGACGAGGCAATAATGTGATGTTTAAGGGCCAGTCACACCGGTTACGACCAGGTCCCGACCAGGTCCCGACCACACGCGACCTCAAAAACAGGCGACCATCAGCGACCGTTGTCCGACCACTGATTGCTTTTTAGGTGGGCGACCAGTCGTGCGACATGTGGGTAACCAGTGACTGACCGTTGGGCGACCATCGTACGAACGTCTGTGACTGATCGGCAATCGATCAGCCACTGGCCTCCCTCAGCAAACAACTAGTCGCCCATCATCATTAACCAGTCATTGACGGTGTGCTACCGGACGGCGATTTGTAGGCCAGAGGTCGCATGGAGGTCGGCGACCATCATTATTTTGTATATAAAGTGGCCCTGTCAGGCTTACTCACTTCATAAATCTGTATCCAGGGGAGAGTGTTGCGTCAGGGTTGGGTCAAGACTTAATGTACTGATCAACACTGGTCTGCCATGGTTGGCCTACCTCCCTTATTATATTATTTTACTGTCTTCTTTATAGGGACTGGCAAGTAAGCGGGCTTTTTTTCTTCTTTTTTTTTTGCCTTTGGCCAGTCCTTTGTGATGTAAAAAAAACAAAAAAAACAACAACAACTGTGCCACAACCCCGGTGGTGTATGTATCAGTAGGCACTCGCCCAGCACTCACGTGATCGCCCACTGGTGACCGTCCATTCGGCGTGTGGTGGCAGACCGGTGTTCGACAGTTGCAGAGCACTCTCCCACTGGTCGGCGAGTGCAGTCAGCGACAGGTACCAACAAGTCGCCCACCACTGCCGACTGCCTCCAACCACTCGGCCATCGGGCGTTCATTGGTCCGCCACTGGTGACCAACCAGTAGGTGACCAGTGGGCAACTAGTCGCAAACCGACAACGGACCACCAGCGATCAAATACCGAGCACAAACGACCTCAATGGGTCGCCAGGAGGTTTTCGGTGCAGCACTGAAAACCTGGCAACCGTTTTGGTGGTAGAGTGGTCCGCGACCAACGACAACTACTCGTGCCATCAACGAAAACCGTCGACAACCTTTTTGCGACCTGAGGTGGCGGGTGGTCGGGACCTTGTCGTAACTGCAGTGTGACTTGGACATTATAGGTTTGATAAGGTTAGGTTAGGTAAGGTAAGGCGCTCAAAAGACGAGGTAATTTAATGTTTATAGGGTTTGATATACTGTAGGAACCTCATGACTCCTTGCTGTGTTGCCGCAGGTGTTGTCTGATAACCCCCTGATGGCGCGGTGGGCTGACGCGGCGGACAGTGCGCTGGCGGGGGGCGAGGGGCGGCGCAGGGAGCCGCTGGGGGGGTCCTCCTCCTCCCCCCTGCACTTCAGGGACCCCTCCCAGGAAGACACCAACACGTGAGTAGAGTGTTTACATTTTAGAAAGTATTGCATGTTTAGTGTCTGTTATTATGTGTTCTATATGCCTGTCTGTCTGTCTATGCTGACGCTCATTCCTTGGAACTTTTTGAAGAGGTTAGCTGTACTAGAAGAATAGGTAGACACTTACTCCTGTCAAGACATCTTATCCTCTCACTCTCCTTGCCATTGTTTCTCAAATGATTCAATGCTCTTGTCATCTCAATGGTCAAATGTCATCTCAATTTTCGTGAGTTCTTTCTCTAACTACATATGCTGTTTGTCACGGCCTAAGTTAACCACAGTCACTTGTTCAAGCCTGTCAATACACCTTAGCCTGTTCCTGTCCTTGCCTCCGTGACGCACAGGTTTCAATGCTCTTGTCAACTCAATGATAAAAGATTGCTCTCAAAGATTCAGTTAGTTATTACATTATTCTATTGTATTTCTCTCATAGTTACTTTGTGTTAGGGTGTTATGTGCTTGTCCCTCCCCTATGTCTTCCTATTTCCCCCCTAGTTCCATTTTATTATCATATTTAATTTGTGTTACGGTTATTTCCTCTCCCCTCTTTCATCACATTTTAACTAGTGTAGTGTTCAGATGGTGATTGTGTTTTGGTGTTACATTGTTATCCCTCTGCCCCTCCAAGACAATATGCTTTATCCTTCCTAAGCAGGATTATAATATAGTGATTATCATTCTTCCAACATTCTAGCACCTCTCTTTGTACCCATAGCAGTGTTTAGATAACTTGTATAGTGTTAAACAGGATGATTGTGTTCTATGGTTATGATTCCCCCCCCCCCCCAGGCTGGTGGTGTCGCTGAGCAACGACCGCGGTCCTCTGGGGATCCACGTGATTCCCAGCACGGACGGGCGGGGCGTGGACCAGGGGCTGCTGGTGGAGGGGGTGGAGGAGGCGGGACGGATAGCCAGGGACGGGCGGATCCAGGTGCACGACAGGATAGTGGAGATCAACGGCCGGTCCCTCGGCAACGTGACCTTCCAAAAGTAAGTCCATAGGCTTGTTAATGTTGTTGTAAAGTCTAAATACGTTGTTGTTGTTGTTGTTGTAAAGATGCATGTTGTAGTTGGTAGTGGATGATATGTATGGATGAGGCCAGAAATCCTCTCGCACAAAAAATGAAAGAAATAAACTCGCCTCGTATAAGTTCATGAGGAATACAGTTCTTTCATGAATGTGTATGTGGTTATTAATGTTGAAGAAAGGCATTGAAGAGGTTGAGGCAATGGATAGAGATAGTTGGAAGCAATAATAGAGATCAGCGGCCGGTCTCTCAGTAATGTGACCTTTCAGAAGTAAGTTGATGTCATTCACCGAACTACACATTGTATATTTCCTTGCCTTAGTTTACAATGGACTTCACAATTTGCCTTTACTTTACAATATTTTCTAGCAATGTAACCCTTCAAAAATTAGTCCATAGGGAATACAGTTCTTTCATAAATGTGTATATGTATAAGTATGCTTGTTAATGTTGTAGAAGAAAAATTGAAGTTGTTGAGTCAATGGATAAAGATAGTTGGACGTGATAATAGAAATCAATGGCAGGTCTCTGAGCAAGGTAACCTTTCAACAGTAAGTCATAAGGGAATACAGTTCTTTCATGAATATGTATGTGTATATGTTTGTTTATGTTGCAGTAAAGATCTATATAAGCACAATGACAACTAGAGGAGTAGTCGGTCATATACAGTAGCAGCTCGATAGAACGGAATCATTCAGCCAAGGCCGATTCCGGTAAATGAATTTTCCGCTAAATTGAACTTCCGTTGTCGCCTCCTGATAGAGCTCGATGGAACAGAATTTTCCATAAAATCAAAGAGCGTTTCCGGTAAATCCTGTTTCTGCAGTGGTCTGTGTGGCCCCCAAGCCTACACAAACACCAGGGTCGGCGGCCGTTAGCGGAACCGCACCAAATATTGCTGCATTTACCGGAATTTTCAGCTAAATCTAGCTTTGAAAAATGGAATAAAGGAATTTTTATTTTTTCGCTAAATCAAGCTTTCCGGTAAATCGAGTTCCATCAAATTGAGCTTCTGCTGTATAAGATTGTGAGAAAGGCAATGTGAAGTGCCAACACCAGCATTGTGGGGCTAAGTTTTATATCTTGTTTGTGTTGCAGAGCGACAGGAGATCTTCAAGGACGCCATGCAGAGCCCCGAGCTGAGGCTGGTGGTGGTGAAGGCGCGGGGCAGCAACCACCAACGGCAAGGCTCATGCAACGAACTGGTCGAGGGAGAGGAGAGGAGTGAGTATTGCTGGCCGTTATACACTTGCTTTTAATATGTATAAACTGGGTAATTTTTTGGGTTAGGACATCCCATAATTAATAGTCAACTGTATCATGAAGGGACCCTCTCTTGAAAGTCGCCTCCTCCGTGGTGTAGTGGCTAGCGCGGCTGACTACGAATCTGCGGGCCCTGGTTGGAATCCCGGCCAGGGCAGTCGGCGTGCAGCCCACCCAGCTGTTCATCTTTCCTTTCATGGATGGTGGATAAATGGTACCTGGGGAAACCTGGGGAAGGTATCTGTGGTAACCCGGATGTCACACTAGCCCTGTGTCCCAGAGTACCACAGGCTCAAGGGCTAATGCCACGGAGATGAGCACCGAGGCCACGCGTAGCTTAGCGTATGCCCCATCTTTACCTTACTCTCTCGAAACGTAAGAGTGAAGGGTATTTAAAATCTAAACCTAACCCTGCAGTAATAGTTAATGCCTCCATTCACGCCCATC
The DNA here is from genome assembly GCA_016584305.1 of Chionoecetes opilio. Classification (NCBI taxonomy): domain Eukaryota; kingdom Metazoa; phylum Arthropoda; class Malacostraca; order Decapoda; family Majidae; genus Chionoecetes; species Chionoecetes opilio. Next base: position 36,597 of record JACEEZ010023257.1, read on the forward strand.
TCCCATCAGATACAAAGCCTGTACTGTACACTTTCCTTCATGCACCATCCCTCCCCCTATTCCCCACTATATTTACCTACCTAGATACAAAGCCTTTAAATAACTCCTTCTTTTCCCTTCTCTTCCTTTTCCCCCCAGCATATACTTACTTACCTAGTATATACTTACTTACCCTACCATATTTACTTACCTCGATACAAAGCCTATAATTATCACCTATAATTCATACACCATATCTCTCCTTTTCCCCCCCGAATATTTACTTAACCTCGGTACAAAGTCTATACTATTATGAACACTTTCATTCATACACCATCTGTCCCTTTTCCCAGCAGTCGGCGGGTGTTTCGAGAAAGAGAAATGTATGAAAAGAGAAAATGACAGAGTTTCCTGATAAAAGCCAAGTGTACGAAAAGAATATTTACTTACCTAGACACAAATTTACAGGAAGTAGAAACAGAAAGGAGAAAAATATATACCCCCCCCCCCCCCCCCCCCCCCCCCTAAGAGCAAGGCGATTGATGGGATGTGGAGTGAAGAAAATGAAATGGTGAAGTCTTGCATTAGTAAGAGAATTAGGGATGAGAGCCTAGAGTGTTGTGTAGCGGGGAGCCTAGAGTGTTGTGTAGCGGGGAGCCTAGAGTGTTGTGTAGCGGGGAGCCTAGAGTGTTGTGTAGCGGGGAGCCTAGAGTGTTGTGTAGCGGGGAGCCTAGAGTGTTGTGTAGCGGGGTGCCTAGAGTGTTGTGTAGCGGGAGCCTAGAGTATTGTGTAGCGGGGAGCCTAGAGTGTTGTGTAGCGGGGAATATTCTTTGAACTGGACCATCTATCAGCTGTATGTCGGGTTTCAAGTCCCTAGCGAATATGTCTCTAATTTACTCTCCAATTACTCTCTCTCTCTCTCTCTCTCTCTCTCTTAGCACCTTAAGCTAATCCCTTTGAAATACAGCGACACGCCACCATAGTAATAGCCGTGCACTAAAGCCTATAATCAGCACATTCATTCACGCCTCATCTCTCCCTTCCCCCCAGCAGTGGGCGGGGCCAAGGTGGCGAGTGTGACTGCCACGAGGAAGGTGGGCGGCTCCTCACTGTCCAGGAGTCAGGCGGTGATCCTGCAGAGCAACACCCGCAAGCTGGGGCGGCGTGTGTCCGTGCACCTCACCAAGGGACACCACGGGCTGGGCTTCTCCATCACCACCCGGGACAACCCAGCGGGGGGGGAGGCACCCATCTACATCAAGAACATACTGCCCAAGGTGGGTGTGACTTGCACTTGCACCCCCCACACTGACAAACAGTGTGGGGGGACTTGGAGCCATCTTTGTCAACAACCTGCATGGACCTTCTTGCCAACCCTTGTGATTAGCATGGACTTTTTTTACTAACCATTATGAATTGCATGGTTCTTTTATGACTTGCTATGTATTATTATTTGTGTTTTTGCTATATTATTAAGCACCGATCTATATCAAGAACATATTATCGAAGGTGGGTTTGGGGGACCTGAAGCTGTCTTTGCTAACCAACCCTTGTGTATTGCATGCCTCTGTAATGATTGTGTTGTCTGTATTGCCTGTATGCTTTGTGTAAATGACAAGACTATATACCGTCAACAACACTATAGTTGCCACTGCACTAATGTCGCCAGGCGCCATACAGCTATAAGGAATGTTAGCATCACTACAGCCTTGTATGTGCCACTGAAGAGACATGCACAGTAGTTTATATCACTTACCTGTCTTCAGTGGCACATACAAGGCTGTAGTGATGCTAACATTCCTTATATATCAGGCGCCTAGAATTGAAACGGCACAAGCGCCACTTATAAAAAAATGAGAAAAAAGCGCTTAAAGTTTAATCTAATATCTTCATTTGTTGCTGATTTACTTTGAAAACACTTTAGGTTCATTTTTTACATTGATAAAAAGTGGCACTTGTGCCGTTTCATATCTTGATTTTCTTAGATTAAACTTTAAGCGTGTTTTCTCAGTTTTTTAAAAGTGGCGCTTGTGCCGTTTCAATTCTAGGCGCCTGAATTATGTCTGGCGCCTTACCTCACTACCTTACCTAACCCTTCCTCATCAACCTGTTTCCTTCTGTTTCCATCTGTTCCTATCTACTATCTACCTCTACCTTATCTACTCTACCTCACCTAAACCTAACTCATGTGCCTTTTCTTGCCTCTGCATCCACCAGGGAGCTGCCATAGAGGACGGAACCCTGCGCATCGGTGACCGGCTCCTGGAGGTCAACGGGGTCGCGGTGACGGGCAACAGCCAGGCGGAGGTGGCGGGGTTGCTGCGGCAGATCCCCATCGGCGGCGTGGCAACCCTGGTGGTGTCACGGCAGGAGCAGCGCGGCGGCGGCGGTGAGGCGGCGGCGGCGGCGGCGGCGGCGGAGGGTGTAGCGGAGGATGAGAAGACCTCCAGTCCCCTGCTTCCCAGACAGATGGTAAGCTGGCTCAATTTTTGGTTCTTATTGTGTTGTTTGTCAAGGAATGTGGGTGATGTAAATTTTTTTTTATTTAACTTTTTTTTATGGAGAGCATATATTATCCCTTTTTTATATAATTTTTTTTTAAACCTTTTATGGAAGAGCAGATCTTTTTTTTTTTTTTTTTTTTTTTGGAAGACCAGATTTTTTTTTTATGGGAGAGCAAATTATGTATCATCATCCTCAAGCAGACACTGACCTGGCTCCCTTTCTCCCCGCTCATCTTTTTCTTTAATATGGAGTGCCGTGATATTTTTTTGTTTACAATATGGAGTGCCGTGATATTTTTTTGTTTACAATATGGAGTGCCGTGATATTTTTTTGTTTACGATATGGAGTGCCGTGATATTTTTTTGTTTACGATATGGAGTGCCGTGATATTTTTTTTTTACGATATGGAGTGCCGTGATATTTTTTTTTTTACGATATGGAGTGCCGTGATATTTTTTTGTTTACGATATGGAGTGCCGTGATATTTTTTTGTTTACGATATGGAGTGCCGTGATATTTTTTTGTTTACGATATGGAGTGCCGTGATATTTTTTTGTTTACGATATGGAGTGCCGTGATATTTTTTTGTTTACGATATGGAGTGCCGTGATATTTTTTTTTTTACGATATGGAGTGCCGTGATATTTTTTTGTTTACAATATGGAGTGCCGTGATATTTTTTTGTTTACGATATGGAGTGCCGTGATATTTTTTTGTTTACGATATGGAGTGCCGTGATATTTTTTTGTTTACGATATGGAGTGCCGTGATATTTTTTTGTTTACGATATGGAGTGCCGTGATTTTTTTTTTATTTTTTTTATGGAATAGCAGATTATGTCCCATCCTTCCCAAGGTGACACTGACCTTTCCTCCCTCTCTCCCCGTGTCTCCCTGCAGCCATCGGAGAAGACAGTGGACGAGAGCCTCCTGTTCCCCTGGAAGCAGAGAGACATCCTCATGTTTGAGATCCCGATCCACGATTCCGAGAGAGCCGGCCTGGGTAAGAATCTCCTACAGTGTTCATTATTTAGATGTTCACAAACCTTTCTTCTTCTTTCTGTTTAACGTCAGATTTTCCCATAGCAAACCCTCCCTTTTCCCTCCCCACACCTTCTCTCCTCTTCACGTGCCCAAACCAGCTCCATCTCCTTACTCCCAGCACTACTCGGCTCCTTCAAGCCACATTTTGTATATGTTCACAAACCTTTCTTTATTACAACTCTCAACCTGTCATTCTTTTTACCAGAACATGATGGCATTTATTTTCTTCATATATTTCCTCCATTTTTAATATATAGTATTGTCTACACTGTATTGCAGGAGTGAGCGTGAAGGGCAAGACCAGCTCGGGTCCCAACGGCTCGGTGGACCTGGGCATCTTTGTGAAGAACGTGATCCACGGCGGGGCGGCCTCGAGGGACGGCCGCCTGCTGCAGAACGACCAGCTTGTCAACATCAACGGCCTCTCCCTCCTGGGCCAGGCCAACAGCCATGCCATGAGGACGCTGCGCACCGCCATGCATCAGGAGGTGGGTCCCAAGGTGGGCACCGGTCCTGGCGGCCTCCCTTACTTACCTTACTAGTTCTTTCTAACGTCAGGTTTTCCTATACCAGGTTAGGGGTCGATGATACACTTCCAACTATCTCTATTCATTATCTTTATCCATTACCGTTACCTACTTGCTTCTCCTTTCTAATTATAGTGCCATATGCCCTCTGTTGTCTGGCACATTCCCTTTTTTTTGGGCATTAAATCAATCTTTGTAATTACCCCTATAGGAAGCCTTGCACACTACAACAGGTCCGCAGGTGGGCGCCGGTCCTGGTGGTGGCGTTACCTGAAGTACTTACTCCTTCTTATGCGATCTGATGGAAGTTTTTATGTGGTTAAAGGGATACAATAAAGGCGATGTAGGAAAAGTTCTTACGGCTAGTAACCGGGGCCTGGCGGGCTTCCCTTACTTACTTACTTCCTCTTTCTGTTTAATGTCAGATTTCATTCTCACGCACTCATCCTAAAATAAGAAGACTGATCTATCCCCAGCTACATTATATAGCCTGTCAATATTGGGTCCATGGTGTCAATTATTGGGTCCATGGTGTCAATTATTGGGTCCATGATGTCAATTATTGGGTCCATGATGTCAATTATTGGGTCCATGATGTCAATTATTGGGTCCATGGTGTCAATTATTGGGTCCATGGTGTCAATTATTGGGTCCATGGTGTCAATTATTGGGTCCATGGTGTCAATTATTGGGTCCTGGTAGTGTTCTAACCTAACTTTCTTCTCGCGTTACCTTACTTACTTACTTCCTCCTTCTTTTTTTTAACGTCAGAATTACCCATGTGAGGCTACAGGGTCGATGATATGCTTCCAACTGTCTCTATCTATTGCCTCGACCTCTTCTTTCACTTCAACCTTATAGGAACCCTAACACATCTACAATACACCTTTCTATGATTCCCTTACTCCCTTCTTCTTCTTCGTTCTGTTTGTCAGGTTGTCCTATACGAGGTTAAGGATCGATGATGCGCTTCCAACTGTCTCTATCCATCATCATCTCTATCTCTATCCATAAGTTCCTGGGTGTTAAAATACATTCAATTTTTTCTTCTTCGTTCACTTTAGCCTCATAGGAACCTTTACACATCTACAATACACCCGTCTATAACTCTTCAGGTGGGCAAGGGTCCTGGCAGCCTCCCTTACTTACTTACTTACTCCTTCTTAATGTCAGATTTTCTCATAGTGTCTTCTGAGGTTAGAGGGTGGATGATACGCTTCCAACTATCTCTATCCATTGCCTCAGCCTCTTCCATGCCCAATGTTGCCTACACAGTCACCCTTTAGTTCTGTTTAACGTCAGATTCTCCCCTGTGAGGTTAGAGGGTCGATGATGCAGAGAGCCAGACAAATATCCCAAACTGTTTCAAAAAGTATTCCTGTTACTTGATGATTTTTTGATTAGAAATAGTATAGGTGTGTAGTGCATTGATATAAGATATGAAGTATATAATGGTTAATACATATAAGCGAGTTGTTAGTCCTGGTAGCCACTCCCTACACTACCCACACCCCCTTCACTGCCCCTGTACTGTGTCAGTGTGTTACTGCATGCACACCCTCCACCTACACTGCTGTACAAATAACTAATGCTTTATACATGCTCCCTGTGTCTCGTGGTATGCAAGTGTTGTGTTGTTTATGTGTTGTGTGTGTACTGTGGCTTCCAAGGGAGAGACCGGTGTTGCGTGCCCAGCAGTCTGTGTGTTCACTGCAGTCCACCTTGTTTACCAAAAAAAGGAAACGTGAAATGCGTGTGCGCGGAGGCGAATGTTTACAAACAAAGACTTGTTGATCAACAGAGCCGGATGGCATGAAACACGGCGCCGTGTACGCCTCTTGTCGCGTGTTCCTGAATGTCCGACAAGTGTTCTCAAGCAGGGGAGGTCCGAGGGCATACTGCTTTATTCTTTCATAGGAAAAAATTCATGAATCAAATAATGCGCTCTGCTTTTGTAATACTGATGTGAAGGACCATTAAATAGCCTTTATGCAGTGATTCATGAGTACACTTATGGGATGCACCATCTTGCTAATTTAGTGTTATTGTATTAAATTATTCTTTTTTAAAACAAAACTATTTTGATGTGCATCATATCTTTCCTGTAAATCTCCAGCCATGTTGTCGGAGGACGTCTGCGAATGCTTTTGCTGATAACAAGTCTTTTCGCGACCCCCTTTTATTGGTAAACAAAGACGGGTTGTCGTAGGACGCCTGCGAATGCCGTTGTTGATCAATAAGTCATGCTAGTAAATATTCGCCTCCGCACATGCGCAGTTCGCGTTTTCTTTTGTTGGTAAACAAAGGTGGACTGCACGGAACACACAGACTGCTGGGAACACGACAGCACAACCAAGCTGATCAGGAAGGAGTGCGGTATTGTGGCTGTTGGAAGACTGACCGTGAAGCAGAAGCAGATGTGTGTGTCATGTCAAGACTGAACAGACACCACGACCTGTGATGATGTGACAGGACCAACACTGACCACACTGACTGATGACTTTGGGAGAAGACTGACCCTGACCTAGGATGTGACCCGACCAACACTGACAACACTGACCCCCGTTCTCCCCCAATCAGGGTCCCACGCCGGGCATGATCAGCCTCACCGTCGCCAGAAGAACAGACCACGGCAGGGACCGCTCAAGCCCCTCCTCGGCCAACAGGTCTGGCCGGGACTCTGCCAACAGCCTCCTCACCGACTCCTCGGGCACGGAGACCCTAGGGGGTGCCAAGTCTGCCCCGACCACCCCCACCCCAGACCACCTCGATGCCACTATGGTTTTTCATGCTTATAAGGTGAACACTGGGTACCACATCTACAGCAAGAGAGAGAGAGAGAATGAGTGAGTGAGTGAGTGGGTGAGTGAGTGGTTGAGTGAGTGAGTGAGTGAGTGGGTGAGTGAGTGAGTGGGTGAGTGAGTGGTTGAGTGAGTGGTTGAGTGAGTGAGTGAGTGAGTGGTGATGATGTGATGTGGTGAGTGGTGAGTGAGTGAGTGGTGAGTGGTGAGTGAGTGAGTGAGGGTGAGTGAGTGGGGTGTGGTGAGTGAGTGGGTGAGTGAGTGGGTGAGTGAGTGGTGAGTGAGTGGTAGTGAGTGAGTGATGGTGAGTGGGTGATGTGAGTGAGTGAGTGAGTGAGTGAGTGAGTTGGTGGTGATTGGTGAGTGGTGTGAGTGAGTGAGTGAGTGATGTGGTGGTGGTGAGTGAGTGAGTGGTGGTGAGTGAGTGAGTGATGAGTGATGGGTGAGTGAGTGAGGAGTGAGTGAGTGAGTGATGGTGAGTGATTGGGTGAGTGGGAGTGAGGTGAGTGAGTGAGTGAGTGAGTGAGTGAGTGGTGGTGGGTGAGTGGGTGAGTGTGAGTGGGTGAGTGGGTGAGGTGAGTGTGGTGAGTGGGTTGATGTGAGTGAGTGAGTGAGTGAGTGGTGAGTGAGTGTGAGTGAGTGAGTGAGTGAGTGGGTGAGTGAGTGGTGATGGGTGAGTGAGTGGGTGATTGAGTGAGGAGTGAGTGAGGTGGTGAGGTGAGGAGATGAGGGAGAGAGAGAGAGAGAGAGAGAGGAGAGAGAGAGAGAGAGAGAGAGAGAGAGAGAGAGAGGAGAGAGAGAGAGAGAGTTCACTTCAATATATTATAATCTGCATATAAGAAAGAAAATAATGCAATATAATAAAAGAACAGGAGAACTAGAGAGAAACTAAAGAGAGAGAGAGAGAGAGAGAGAGAGAGAGAGAGAGAGAGAGAGAGAGAGAGAGAGAGAGAGAGAGAGAGAGAGAGAGAGAGAGACTAATATATTAACTAAAGAAACTAATATTGAACTTTTTTTTAACATTTTCTGCACGACTAAACCCTTTTTTACAGAGACACAGATATAACAAACCTGCATGAGGATTTCTTTTTCACAAGAGACTATACAAGGGTTGATTTTTTTTTCCTTCTTCATGACTAAATTTTTTGGAGACATCTAGGAAACATTTATTGAACTTGTTTTAACATTTTCTGCACGACTAAACTATTTTTCTCCAGAGACAAGGAGCTACGAACATGCATGAAGATTTTTTCGCCCAAGATATACGAAACATTATTGAAACTCAAAATTTTCTGTATGACAACAATTTTTCCCATAGACATACGTAAGGAGCTAGAAAAAATGCATGAGGATTTTTTTCCCAGGAGACATTAGGATTTTTTTCCCAGGAGACATGAGGATTTTTTTCCCAGGAGACATGAGGATTTTTTTCCCAGGAGACATGAGGATTTTTTTCCAGGAGACATGAGGATTTTTTTCCCAGGAGACATGAGGATTTTTTTTCCCAGGAGACATTAGGATTTTTTTCCCAGGAGACATTAGGATTTTTTTTCAAAGAGATATGAGGATTTTTTTCCCCGGAGACATGAGGATTTTTTTCCCAGGAGACATGAGGATTTTTTTCCCAGGAGACATGAGGATTTTTTTCCCAGGAGACATGAGGATTTTTTTCCCAGGAGACAATAGGTTTTTTTTCCCAGGAGACATTAGGATTTTTTTCCCAGGAGACATGAGGATTTTTTTCCCTGGAGACATGAGGATTTTTTTCCCAGGAGACATGAGGATTTTTTTCCCAGGAGACATGAGGATTTTTTTCCCAGGAGACAATAGGTTCTTTTTCCTAGGAGACATTAGGATTTTTTTCCCAGGAGACATGAGGATTTTTTTCCCAGGAGACATGAGGATTTTTTTCCCAGGAGACATGAGGATTTTTTTCCCAGGAGACATTTGGATTTTTTTTCCAGGAGACATGAAGATTTTTTTCCCAGGAGACATTAGGTTTTTTTCCCAGGAGACATTAGGATTTTTTTCCCAGGAGACATGAGGATTTTTTTTCCAGGAGACATTAGGATTTTTTTTCCCGGAGACATTTTTTTTTTTTTTTTCCCAGGAGACATTAGGATATTTTTTTCCAGGAGACATTAGGATTTTTTTTTTCAGGAGACATTAGGATATTTTTTTTAAGGAGATATTGTGATTTTTTTTCAAGGAGACATTAGGATATTTTTTTCCAGGAGATATAAGGATATTTTTTTCCAGGAGACATTAGGATTTCTTTTCCCTTTATAATATTTTATTGTATGTTTATTCGTTATAATACTCTTATTTTTTTTCTTTCAAACTATTTATTCTTTCCTTGATGTCATTCTCCATCTACATATAAAGAAAAGCTGTGAAATATTTTCATTTCAGAATGGAATGATTAATTTAGAATATAGAAGTTATTTTAGGATTTGGGAGTTATTTTCCTTTGCTATCATGTCGTCAAGCATGTAACATTTCATATGTATTGTATTGTGTCCCGTACATGATGGAATGAGAGAAAGTCTTGATAATGCAGAGATACCAGTCACCACACTATATAGAATCAGTAAAAACGGTGATAATTTTTCCTCCAGAGTGACGACAGACTCCACCCCGAGCGAGAGTTTGTGAACGACACCTTTGACGTGCGCAACCCTGTGATCCAGCGGCTCACCAACAACAACGGCGCGCTGAGGAACGAGAGCTACTACAAGGTGGGCGGTGAGGGAGAGAGAGGGGTGGACAAAGAGTGAGAGACAGAAAGAAATAGAAAGAGAAACAGACAGACGAGAGAGAGAGAGAGAGAGAGAGAGAGAGAGAGAGAGAGAGAGAGAGAGAGAGAGAGAGAGAGAGAGAGAGAGAGAGAGAGAGAGAGAGAGAGAGAGAGAGAGAGAGAGAGAGAACTTATAGAACTACAGGGCTAGAGTGAAGGCATTGGCTTGTGGTTATGTGATCTATTTTCGGTTTTATGAGTTCTAGGCTAGTGTCCTGTACATGAAGTGGTAGTATTGTTAGCAGTTAGTATAGTTAGTTGTTATAGTAGTTAGTTAGTGGTGGAAGTGTTAGGCTGTATTAAGGTTAAAGTGAAGGCATTAGCTTATTTTCATGTGTATATGCGATGAATCTTGGGTTTGAGGAGGTCTAGGAAGCTGTGTTGTATAGAGATGTGTAAGAATAGATATGTCATGCTACTTAGTGAAGGCATTAGCTGATACAGTTTATAGATAGATATAAATAGATGTAGATAGATATAACAGATATAAATGTGCCATGTCCTACAGGCCACACACGAGACCTGGAACACGTCACAGCTGCAGCAGCTGGTGATGCGCGTGGAGCGCGAGGCCCTGGCGCCCGTGGCGGGGGGTCCCGGCAACCCCCTGGGCTCCCCCACGGTCAACCTGCCATCCAGGGACACCCTCATCATCCACGACGACACCCACACCCACCCACCAGGGTAAGCACGCGGCACTTAGGAAAAAGAAAGAGAGAAAAAAGAAGAAAGGCGCTTTAGGCTCAAACGTAAAAAAAAAAAATAGAAAAAAATAAAATACATAAACTATAATGCGCCACAGAATTTTTTTTTTTTTTATTTTTTATTTTTTTTATTTTTTATATATATATATATATTGCCACCCTCTTAAACACAACACCAGTCATTTTCGGTGATTTCCTTTTTTTATTTTTTAGTTTTTTTCTCTCATTGTGTGGCGTATCTATTGTCACATAGTTGTCCTTGTCATGGCTATAACGTGAGTGGTCTTAAAGCTGTCTCGATATGCAACCAATCAATATGAAAGCTGGGAAAATGAGGCAGTTTTATATATATATTTTTTTTATTATTATTATTTTATTTACCGCAAAACATAAACAAAACTACATACTTGGGTAGTTTATTAATGAAGATGACAATTTATAGTACTTGTAATAAGCATCATTCACTGCATTATATCCATCAATGTTAAATATGAGAGGGAGAACTTATGAAACATCACTCTACTCATTACTAGAGACAGACAGACAGACAGAGACAAAGACAAAGACAGAGACAGAGACAGAGACAAAGACAGAAAAAGGAGACAGACAGGAACAGAGACAGAAAGAGAGAGAGAGGAGAACTTATAGAAAATCACTCCTGTTACTAAATACCTGCTTTTGTTTACAGTATACTTAATTACATATATTATTTTTATATCATTGTACTTGCAGAGCGCTGGGTGGGCGCGATGGTGCTGTGGTTTCCGGTGCAGGAAGCCTCAGTGACCACCACAGCCACTCTGACGATGCCTACATCAGCCAGTGAGTCTTGTCCTAGGCCTCACTAACCTCAATATGTAGCAACACCATCGCCCTTCTTTCTTCTTAACGTCAGATTTTCCCATGTGAGGTTTGAGGGTGGATGATACGCTTCCAACTGTCTCTATCCATTGCCTCAACCTCTTCAATGCCCAATGCTGCCAGATCCTCTTCAACACACTGCCTCCATGTCTTCCTTGGCCTGCCCGGTGGACGGCGACCTGCCACTTCCACTCCAACAGCTCTCCCCAATGCCTCACCACCTTCTCTCCTCTTCACGTGCCCAAACCACCTCAATCGCCTTACTCTCACCTGGCACTTCCACTCCAACAGCTCTCCCCAATGCCTCGCCACCTTCTCTCCTCTTCACGTGCCCAACCACCTCCATCGCCTACTCTCACCTGCACTTCCCCCAACACTCTCCCCAATGCCTCACCACTCTCCTCTTCACTGCCCAAACCACTCCATCGCTTATTGCAACTCACTCTATCATTTAACCGCACTCGACTCAACAGTCTCGCCAATGCCTCACCACCTCCTCTCACGTCCCAAAAACACCTCCACGCCTACTCTCACTGGCACTTCCATCCAACAGCTCTCCCCATGCCTCACAACTCACTCCTGCTTACGTGCCAAACACCTCCTGCTTATCTCACCTGCATTCACTCCAAACTCTCCCCAATGCTCACCACCTTCTCTCCTCTTCACGTGCCCAACCACCTCCATCGCCTTATCTCCTGGCTTTCCACTCCAACAGCCTCCCCATGCCTCACCACTCTCCTCTTCACGTGCCCAACCACTCCATTGCCTTACTCTCACCTGGCCTTCCACTCAAACCTCCCAATGCCTCACCACGCTTCTCTTCCTCTTCACGTCTCAACCCCCTCCATCGCCTTATCTCACTGGCACTTACCACTCCAACGTCTCTCCCATGCCTCACCACCTTCTCTCCTCTCACGTGCCCAACACGTCCATCGCTATCTCTCCTGCACTTCCACTCCAACAGCTCTCCCATGCCTCACCACTTCTCTCCTCTTACGGCCCAACCACCTCCATTGCCTACTCTCCTGGCACTTCCACTCCAACAGCTCTCCCCAATGCCTCACCACCTTCTCTCCTCTTCACGTGCCCAAACACCTCCATCGCCTTACTCTCACCTGGCACTTCCACTCCAACAGCTCTCCCCAATGCCTCACCACCTCTCCTCTTCACGTGCCCAAACCACCTCCATCGCCTTACTCTCACCTGGCACTTCCACTCCAACAGCTCTCCCCAATGCCTCACCACCTTCTCTCCTCTTCACGTGCCCAAACCACCTCCATCGCCTTACTCTCACCTGGCACTTCCACTCCAACAGCTCTCCCCAATGCCTCACCACCTTCTCTCCTCTTCACGTGCCCAAACCACCTCCATCGCCTTACTCTCACCTGGCACTTCCACTCCAACAGCTCTCCCCAATGCCTCCCACCTCTCCTCTTCACGTGCCCAAACCACCTCCATCGCCTTACTCTCACCTGGCACTTCCACTCCAACAGCTCTCCCCAATGCCTCCCACCTTCTCTCCTCTTCACGTGCCCAAACCACCTCCATCGCCTTACTCTCACCTGGCACTTCCACTCCAACAGCTCTCCCCAATGCCTCACCACCTTCTCTCCTCTTCACGTGCCCAAACCACCTCCATCGCCTTACTCTCACCTGGCACTTCCACTCCAACAGCTCTCCCCAATGCCTCACCACCTTCTCTCCTCTTCACGTGCCCAAACCACCTCCATCGCCTTACTCTCACCTGGCACTTCCACTCCAACAGCTCTCCCCAATGCCTCACCACCTTCTCTCCTCTTCACGTGCCCAAACCACCTCCATCGCCTTACTCTCACCTGGCACTTCCACTCCAACAGCTCTCCCCAATGCCTCACCACCTTCTCTCCTCTTCACGTGCCCAAACCACCTCCATCGCCTTACTCTCACCTGGCACTTCCACTCCAACAGCTCTCCCCAATGCCTCACCACCTTCTCTCCTCTTCACGTGCCCAAACCACCTCCATCGCCTTACTCTCAGCACTGTACTCAGCTCCTTCAATACACATTTTCTTGCCACCTCTTCACTGGACACTTCATCTCTCCATGGGATCCCAGCCTTTGATTACTATATGATACTTATTTTCCATATTCAAACCCTCTGGATATCAAATACACATTTATAATTATCACGGTAAGGTATTTTTTTTCACGTTGGAGCCTTTTGTGCCTGCAGTTTTTTGTATGGCTTTTAATGATGTGGGATAAGCACTTTTTTCTTTTCTTTTTTCTTTCTTTGGAGTGCTAGTTTTTTGTTCTTCTTTTTCCTCATGGTTTTTAATGGTGGCGATGGTTTAATCCCGGGCAGAACGTCCCTGGAGGAGAATGTGGCAGGGTTCTCGAGGGACCAGTTTGGACGGCAGAGCATGTCAGAGAAGCGCCACGCCACGCTGGACGCCAAGAACACCGACACCTACCAGCGCAACAAGAAAGCCAGGTGGGATTTACAGTATAGTCTAGCTAGAGATCTATCTAATCTATACAGTACATCTATATGGCTGTGTTAATCTAGTAATTTACAGAAAAAGATCTAAGCTCGTACTGTCCCATTTCCCCAAAAAAATCTTTAAAATTCATTCAGATTCTTTAAAATCTGCCTGCTTTGGTTCACACACCTACCTCCATCATTTCTGCTCAGACAAAGTTTTCAGGGGAACAAAAACACATGATTTTTTCCCAACCAGTTTTGCAATTATTTTTCGCAGACGTCCATTCATGTTAGATTAGGTTCCTATGGTTTTAATATAATATGCTTCAATGTTTCGCCTAACTGCTTATCTTTTGTAGTTTTTGAAATACAAAGCCATACTCCCATGATTTTCGTTCATTACATTTTTTCCTCAAATGTCCGAAGTGATGCGGTTTTACGGTCCATGTCGTTATAACAAGTCTTGCCCACGCTGGCTTGTCACTTTCTTCTCCTTGATCTGTGGTTTGATAATTAGATTTTATGTCATGCTTGCTTCATTCTTTACAGGGAAGAATGTTAAGAACGTGTTAAAAGAATGTTAAAAAAGTGGTAGCTACAGGGCATAAGTTCTGCTCATCCTGGTTGTGATCTGTGTTCCTTCTTTGTCATACTGTCTCATTCCTACAGGGAAGAATGTTAGAAGAATGGTCCATGTCATTATAACAAGTCTTGCCCACCCTGGTTTCTGTCACACTTCTCTCATTCTGTACAGGGAAGAGAGAAGCAGAGGCATCATTGCTCATGGCTGGTGTTAACCCCTTCACGCCCAAATCTTTCCTTTGCTAATAAAATTGTGTGTTGTCCGCCATAAAATTACGAAAAGTAACTGAATATACCAAATTAGTTAGTGGACAAGGATACTAAACAGGTCATAGCTAAAAATATTGCTTATAGTCACTAAAAATCGTCTAATGGTACCCAAATGACAATGGAAATTACGTTCTGGGTCTCAAGGGGTTAATGTCATATAAACTTGTCTCATTTCCAGGGAGGAGAGAGAGAAGCAGAGGCAGATTATGTTGGCACAGGAAAAGTTGGCAGCGATGCAGGGACTCGGGGCTCCAGGGATGGCAGGTTAGTAGTCCCCCTCGAGATAGTCATGCTTACGAGTGATCTGTAGTGCGCAGGCTGGTGGTGTGGGTTATAGTTGTGCTGTTAACAATCTAGGCAAGGTTCTCTATTGGTACTGGTGTGGTTTTAAGCAGTAACATTGATTGAGGAGAATTCTGACAAGCTAGCGCCAACAGATGCCTCCAGCACTGTCACTTCTGCACTTTGAGCCTCAATGATCTATCAGTTACTGTAAACTCCCTGTGCTTCTTCGGGGCATATCAGAATGACACTTCAATACAACAACTAAAACAGTTCTTAATATAAATGTTGTTTAGTGTAGTTTTGTCAAAGTGCAAAAGAGGTGACACGCTAGAGACACCCGGTGGCGTTAGCTTTGAAAGTTCGCCATTGGTATCTGTGTTTTTTAGCTGTAACATTTTATTGAGTGGCTTCCATTGGCTATGTGTGGTGGTATGCAGGTGGTGGGAGTTTTTATGATAAGGTTATTAATATAGAGACATGGTGTGGGTTAGTGTGTAGTGTTTGGAAGCTATTGGCAGCAGTGAAGGTTGCTGTAGACTTCTTGCAAGGTAGCTTAAGTGTTTCAGGGCAGAGTGTGTATTTAGATGTGGTGCTTTGATCCTGTATGGAGCTGTAGCCTACTCTGTAAGACCACCGCCTGTGTTGATTCAAGGTCTTGTGATGAACTAACTGGACACTCTGAATCTATAATATGTTTTAATGATTATATATTTCCTCATTGTCTGATTAAAGAGAAATCACGCTACCGTCCATAACTATAGTCGCCACTGCACTAATGTCGCCAGGCACCATACATATATTAGGAATGTTAGCATCACTACAGACGTGTATGTGCCACTGAAGAGACACATACAAGTCTGTAGTGATGCTAACATTCATAATATATGGCGCCTGGCGACATTAGTGCAGTGGCGACTATAGTGTTGTTGTCAGTAGATAAAGCAATACTCTTATCTTAACAATATCTTGTATTCAATTAAGTTTTGTTACTTCCTACCCACCCATATATATGCTGAAATCATATATCTGTTAACGTACCTTTAAATTATATAAAGAAATAGCCTACTACAGTATGCTGTATTTTATGGAAGAGTCTTGTCTTCAGCAAGATTTAAGCTCTTGTGATGAACTAACTTTGACGCACAGAATCTTTAATGTTTTATAGATCATTCATTCTGTCATTGCCTCATGGAAGAGTTTTCTCTGGCAAGATCAATATCAGCACAGGTTGGTGGTCACCTTTTGCTTTGAGCCCTGAGCATTGCACGAGTCTTGGCCATTGAGTCTAGGCCAGTCAGTATCCATACAATGCCCAGAGTTCTAAGTAGTCTACCATGCCATGCCCTAACACCCTCCCAGGCATACCTAGGGCATACATAGTCCTGCCAGGCATACATAACCCTTGGTGTGGTCTCTGCCCTTAAGGTGCCCCCCTGGAGGAGGTCACGCCAGGGTTAAGGGAGGTGGCTATTACGTCCCTTCACCCGACCCCGAGTCTCCCCCCGGGGCCCCCCACACCTCACCCCCCGCCCCCCCCAGCCTCCGCCCCGCCCCTAACACCTCACGCTGGGGCCGGGGAAAGCAAAGCAAACAGACCTCAAAGTCTAAAGATGAGAATAAACCACCAAAAACTAAACCCGATTCGACACAAATTTCAATTCAAAACAAATTTAACACAATTTCATACTCATCAAAATCTAAAGATGAGAATAAACCACCAAAATATAAGTTTGATGCGACTCAAGGGTCAAATCAGAGTGCCAAGTTGTCGGCCAAGCAGCAGTTCATGCAAGGGCTGCGAGGGCCGGGGGGGAGGCGGGGCAGTGAGCCGGTGGGTGCCACGCTGGGGAGGGGGCTGCCCGGGCATCCCCGCGGCACCTTCAGCCCCGTGAGCCGCTCCCTTGAGAGGCATTACGCTAAAGACCGCCGGCGGACTACCTTCGGACAGGACCTCTCAAACATGATTTCCACTTGGGGTAACTAACAGATCTGTGACTCGGTGCATGACTAAGAAGGCTGCTGATGCTTTCTTTTATGTTTTTTCTGTTTAAACACTATATTATACACATTGTTCATTATATAGTCTTTGTTGTTTATTATATACATGATTTCTACTTGGGGTACCTAACATAACTTTGACTCGGTGCATGATAAGGCTGTTGGGAAGGCTTACGATGATGCCTTTTTTGTTCTGGTTTAACATTTGTATCTATACTATACGCATAGGTTAATTAAGCTTGGGACTAATGCAGTTGGGTTGGAAGTCTGCTGATGCTTTTATTTATGTTCTGGTTTAACATTCGTCTCTATAGTCATATGTTAAGCTCTGGACTATAGTAGATTTACGTTCACCATGCCTACAAGCCACGCCCCCTGCCTTCCCCCCTATTCTACGGGGCAGCTGATTGGTGCATTCCTCGTATCATCACTACCACTCACACTATCCTCACTACACAACAGCGCGTGACCACTGGACAGAGCAATCTTCACTACAAAGGCTGTAGTGAAGATAACCTGCACACTACACACACTGCTGTTGGCCTGTATGTACTACACTACAGCCTTTGTAGTGAACATTGATCTGCCCAGTGGTCACGCGCTGTTGTGTAGTGAGGATAGTGTGATTGGTAGTGATGATACGAGGAGTGCACCAATCAGCTGCCCCGTAGAAAAGGAGGGAAGGCAGGGGGCGTGGCTTGTAGGCATGGTGAACGTAAATTTATTATAACTGGGGCTGGCTTTACTGCATGCTGGGTGGGGGAATAACAGCTTCACGTTTACAGCAGCATCCTGAGTGTAATTATTTTACAGTAATTTAATGTTTTGTTGTTTAAACTTTCAATTTATCCATAATATTATCTTCCTGCGTCTATTTTGGTTCACTTATCATTTATTACTGTAAAATATTAATGGATGTATATTGCAAATTTGACATGATGCTTCACCAAAGACGCTTGTTATAACTAATAATAAGTCTATATGCACAACTCTGTACATATTTATAGACACAATTCTAATAATGGGTCATATGCCTGATACAACACCATAACTTTATACTGCAACACACACTGGGAACTTAATTTTGTATATATCTTTTGTACATATCTTACATGACAAACTAATATATTTATGTGAATGTGAATGTACAAAGACACTAATCTGTATAAACATATGCAAGGCTTGAACAGTCACTACCGTCAACAACCCTATAGTCGCCACTGCACTAATGTAGCCAGGCGCCATGCATATATTATGAATGTTAGCATCACTACAGCTTGTATGTGCCACTGAAGAGGCATACACAGTAGTTTATATTATGTACCTGTCTTCAGTGGCACATACAAGGCTGTAGTGATGCTAACATTCCTAATATATGTATGGCGCCTGGCGACATTAGTGCAGTGGCGACTATAGTGTTGTTGAGGTAGCTGTTTTCAATAACACACCATGGCAGGCTGTCACTAGCAACTCAGACTCACAATCTTCCTCTGGTGTTGTCCGCTTAGCTTCCCGTAACCGAGAATTGCTGAGCTCAGAGGTTTCGTCAGCCGGTGGGAAGATGGTCCGCTCCTCGTCCGATGAGTCGCTTGCCCTCAGAACCACCAACGCTCACCTACCCATGCTCACCAACCCTCTCCCTCGCATGAGCACTTACCATCACAGGGTAAATGTTGGTGATATGGTGCTCCCTTCCTTCCTCCTTCCCTTCCCTTCCCTTCCCTTCGCTTTGCTTCCATCTCATCCCCTTCCCTTCCCTTCACTTCGCTTCCCTTCCTTCCCTTCCCTTCCCTTCCCTTCCCTTCCCTTCCATCTCATTCCCTTCCCTTCCCTTCCCTTCCATCTCATTCCCTTCCCTTCCCTTCCATCTCATTCCCTTCCCTTCCCTTCCATCTCATTCCCTTCCCTTCCCTTCCATTCTTCCTTCCCTTCCCTTCCCTTCCATCTCATTCCCTTCCCCTTCCCTTTCCATCTCATTCCCCCTTCCCTTCCCTTCCCTTCCATCTCATCCCTTCCCTTCCCTTCCTCTCATCCTTCCCTCCTTCCATCTCATTCCCTTCCCTTCCCTTCCATCTCATTCCCTTCCCTTCCCTTCCATCTCATTCCCTTCCCTTCCCTTCCCTTCCATCTCATTACCTTCCCTTTGCTTCCCTTCCCTTCCATCTCATTCCCTTCCCTTCCCTTCCCTTCCATCTCATTCTCTTCCCTACATCTCATTCTTCTTTCACTTCCTTCTACCATCTTCCTTCTTCTCTCTTCCTTTTCCTTCCCATTCATTCCTCATAATCGCTTCTCTCCTTCCATAGTTCAGTTCTTCTTCAGTTCTTCTATCTCAACTTCCTTCTTCCTTTCTTCTTCCTTCCATCTCTTACTTCCCTTCCTCCTTATCTCATTACTTTACAATTTGTATTTCTTTAAACTTTCTTCTTTTGGTTCTCCCATCAGGGATAAAATGTTAGCCTGTCAGGCAATTTTTTCTCTTTTCTCTCTTTACTCTTAACCATTGTATCCCTACCAATTTATAATTGTATTATCTTACAGACATTGGTTAAGCTTTGTTTTATAGGGTACAGTTTGTCTATCTGTACAGTTGCACTGGATGTAAGCTTTTTCTTTATATAACACAGTGAGGTCCCAACACATTATATAATCAATATGCTTATTAAGTGAGGGTTTTAAACATTACAATTCAAGCTGTAATAGTTATAGGTTACAGTTGTCCTCCGCTGCACGTGTAGGGTGAAGGGTCCTCACCTGCACGTGTAGGGTGAAGGGTCCTCCGCTGCACGTGTAGGGTGAAGGGTCCTCCCCTGCACGTGTAGGGTGAAGGGTCCTCCCCTGCACGTGTAGGGTGAAGGGTCCTCCCCTGCACGTGTAGGGTGAAGGGTCCTCCCCTGCACGTGTAGGGTGAAGGGTCCTCCCCTGCACGTGTAGGGTGAAGGGTCCTCCCTGCACGTGTAGGGTGAAGGGTCCTCCCCTGCACGTGTAGGGTGAAGGGTCCTCCCCTGCACGTGTAGGGTGAAGGGTCCTCCCTGCACGTGTAGGGTGAAGGGTCCTCCCTGCACGTGTAGGGTGAAGGGTCCTCCCCTGCACGTGTAGGGTGAAGGGTCCTCCCCTGCACGTGTAGGGTGAAGGGTCCTCCCCTGCAGTGTAGGGTGAAGGGTCCTCCCCTGCACGTGTAGGGTGAAGGGTCCTCCCTGCACGTGTAGGGTGAAGGGTCCTCCCCTGCACGTGTAGGGTGAAGGGTCCTCCGCTGCACGTGTAGGGTGAAGGGTCCTCCCCTGCACGTGTAGGGTGAAGGGTCCTCCCCTGCACGTGTAGGGTGAAGGGTCCTCCCCTGCACGTGTAGGGTGAAGGGTCCTCCGCTGCACGTGTAGGGTGAAGGGTCCTCCCCTGCACGTGTAGGGTGAAGGGTCCTCCGCTGCACGTGTAGGGTGAAGGGTCCTCCGCTGCACGTGTAGGGTGAAGGGTCCTCCGCTGCACGTGTAGGGTGAAGGGTCCTCCCCTGCACGTGTAGGGTGAAGGGTCCTCCCCTGCACGTGTAGGGTGAAGGGTCCTCCGCTGCACGTGTAGGTGAAGTGTCCTATGAGTCAAGCATCACCCTTCTCAGAACAATCATTACCTCACAAAATGACAACCTCTCAGCCTGGCATTGAAGAGTTGTCCCCGGCGAGATTCAAACTCGGGACATCGAGCTCACCACTTGGCCACCGCTTTCCCTGTACATATATTGCTTATATTGGTTTATGAAGGAACCGATAGAGGTGCCTCATTATACCTCATTATACCTAGTACCGGTCTCCTTATGTATCTGCTTCATATGTAGTGTAATGGTGTGATAAAAAATATAATAGGATGATATAGATAACTGTTGTGTATCTTGGGGCCTCACTGCGTTATGTACATTTCTCTATTGCCTTAAGATCTTTTATCTCTTCACTGCCTACACGAAATTATTTTATCTTCAGAAAGTAAGACATTTCCATGAATTTTCCTCAATGTTGTGAATGAATATATGAATAGTGCTGTACATCCAAACTTTGTAAATTGTATAGATATTTCTCAGCTGGTTTTTTTTTTTTATTTAGTTATATATATATCGATATATTTCTCGGTCACAGCCATCAGAATAGGAGTCTGAAAACATGTAAATAATCATCAGACGGTTTGACATTAACTTAACTAATAACTCCAAGAGCTTAACTAACATCTGCACAGTGTTTAGCATGCACGAAGGTCTGTTTGTGTGATGTGAATGCCCCTAACTTAACACTAGACTCCCCACACGTTAAGTTGGCAAAAATGTGGCCCTTCACTCCCCCCTTCCGAATGCACGGGATTGGCTGAGGGTGTTGGGTGAGAATGCCTTACTCCAAGTTCCCCCCTAAAGCCCCAACACCCAACACCTCAGCCAATGCCGTGCGTTGGGAAGGGGGGAGTGACGGAGCAACATTTTCACAAACTTAACGTGTGGCGAGTATAATCTCCTACATGACTTTGAAACTGTGGTGGTTTAAATAATAATAATAAAATGAGTGTCGTTTTATCAGCTGTTGTTAAAGTGTTGCCTTGCTCTGACCTGCCCTGACCTGACCCTTAATGTTCCCAGATGCTTTAAGGTCGCGGCTGGACTTTGGTCCGGGCCTGGGCATGAAGAAGTCCTCCAGCCTGGAGTCCCTGCAGACCATGGTGCAGGAGGTGGGTGTTGAAGCTGTTGTTTGGGGGTATTTTGTACCCATTAGAATAAGCATTCTTAGCATTCTATAAGCAAGAAACTAGTCAGAACTTTTTTTTCTTTTTCAGGGAGAGAGAGAGAGAGAGAGAGAGAGAGAGAGAGAGAGAGAGAGAGAGAGAGAGAGAGAGAGAGAGAGAGAGAGATTTTTTTTTCTTTTTTTTTTTCTTTTAGTGAGGTGGGTTTATTTAGGAGGAGAATTTGGGGACGCTTATTTATTTATATTTTTTCAGAGAGGGTTACGAGATTTGTTGTAGTTTGTTTTGAAAAGAGAGAGAGAGAGAGGTTATTTAATTTTTGTGTAGAAAAAGGACTTTCAGGTTTGTGAAAGAATGATTGAGAGATTATCTGGACTGATTTATGGTAGTGTGAACTTAAAGATATTGATGTGTTTGTATATATTTAAAGCCATATTGTTTATAGATACTGAGAAAGTTGTATAGATGTCTAAACTGCAACCCCAGCCTCCTTTCTATATCTCTCTTACTGTCTTCTTTACGGGGACTGCCAACTATACAGGCTTTTTATCACCTCTTTTTGTGTGCCTTTGGCCAGTCCTTTGTCATGTAAAATAAATAGAGAGGTGTGCGGTTACATGAGAGAAGTGTGACTGAGGAGAGGTTGTTTAAATTTTATGTAACTGGGATTCTCAAAGTGGGTGAGAACAACAAAAAAAAGACGCAGTGAATATAGTGATGGGGTGTTCACATGCTCGGTGCCCGCAGATGACCATGGAGGAGGAGGAGGGTCACCGCATGGGGTCGGGTCGCGTGCCCCGAGGTCGCGGCTGTAACGAGAGCTTCCGGGCGGCTGTGGACCGATCCTACGACGTCCCTCTCAACGGCCTCCGCAGCAAGATGGAGACACGTGAGTAGATGTAGTAGTAGTAGTAGTAGTAGTAGTAGTAGTAGTTGGTAGTAGTAGTAGTTGTAGTAGTAGTAGTTGTAGTAGATGTGTAGACCCGTGAGTAGATGTTTTTTATTTGTAGTGTAGTAGATTTAGAAAGGAAATAGGGAGAAACTGGTTCACAAATAGGGTGGTAAATGATTGGAATGGGCTCTGTCGTCAGGTAGTTAGTGGGGAGTCAATAGGGAGTTATAAAAGGAGGCTGGACAGTGTTATGGATGGGGATGAAAGGTGGATGTAGTTAGTGTTAAGTAACAGGAACTACCACGTGTAGCTCTCCCAGCCTCTTGTAGCTTCCTTGTGTTCTTATGTTCTTATTTAGAATGTGGGTAAGAGAGGTGGATGAATGGGTGTCAGGCAGTTAGGGGGAGCTTTAAAGCCCCGTCCACACAGTGCCTCATGCAGGTATACGCAAGGCTCAAGGCAGGTGGATGTGTTGAGTCCAGACTGTGTGCCTCACCACCGTGGCGAAAAGCTGTTCCGTCACAAGCTATATGTTTTTGGCACTTTTTGACAACCTACTTATTATTGCATTGGAACATGTCATACCATCATAATCGGAAAAGTGTGCTGATTCCAAGACAGTGGATTAAAAGTCAATGCATGTAAAACTACAGGAATGATAAGGAGTTTAAGCAAAGAAGGTGAGAGAACATTTTTGTGATGCACCATTTTATTTTGCTCAAGGGCGGTGAAGTGGTAGATTTGACCTATTTACAGGATATATAATGTAGGTAAGGATAGGTCAGTGTTCTTATTTTAGGATGAGAGAGAGGGAGAGGGAGAGGAGAGAGAGAGAGAGAGAGCAGTTTGTAATGACTAGCAATACATCTTCTATCCTGACAGTGGCGGAGGAGGAGTCTGAGTCGAGTGGGTCTGGGTTTGGTCGGGGCAACAGCCGGCAGTCCTCGGTGAACTCTGCGGCCGAGGACAAGAACAAGAAGATCGGCAAGAAGAAGGCGGGACTGCTCAAGGGTCTCGGCTCCATGTTCAGGTGCGTGGAAGGTGCTTGTGTGTATTGACCTAGTTGTGTTTTACAGGGCCTGAGCTACACTCGTGGGGTCCCGTCTCCGTATCTACGTTTATCCAGTCTTTCCTTCAACTGGTGCACATTCTTTGCCGATATCACCTCCTCATTTAGTCCATTCCAAACTTCTACATTTCTATGATGGAAGCTGTACTTCTTTATGTTGTTCAGGCATCTCCCTTTGCCTAGTTGTTTTGTATGTCCTCTTGTGTATCTCTTGTTGTCTATGTTCTCCTTGTTTCCGAGTCAGTAGTCTCTCATTGTCTGTTTCTTCCATCCAGGTGTTCGAAAAATATTGAAAGAATCATTGGCAATTTCATTCTTGATCTGGATAAGTTTTCATTTCATGAGTGGTTTAAATGACTCATGATAATGTATGTGTGGAATAGATAGGTTTGTGTGAGGGTTGTCACCGGGAGGGGACCGTAGTGTCACGGTAGCACGTCCGCCTGGCAAGTGGAAGGTCTCTGGTTTGATCCCCGAGCGGTGCCTGCCTTTTTGGTGAACTCCCTCCCTCTAACAGTTTGTGAAAGAAAGTGTTAGAGGATGACATTACAATACAGTAGTAAACCCTTAATAAACCAAACCAATTTAGGGGAAGGGTCTATCGCACTATCCGGTAGTTCGGTTTATAGGATGATTGGTTGTCCGCCTCATAAACCAAACAGAGTTAGGTTTATGAGGGGCGTCGTTCGGTCATACGTGTTCAAACAAAGTTATCTGTGTGTACAGTACTGTAAAGTAAAATATAATTCTATACAAGGCAGTGCAATGGTGTAGTCCCCACAAATGGGGGCCGAGTGTACACTGAGACACACGGGCCGGCCAACAGGTTCGGTCGGCTCACCAATCGCCGCATAGGCCCAACTAGAGTTTGGTATATCAGAGGCTTGTTCCAAGGCAACACGGGGTTCGGTTTAATGAGGTTTGGTTTATTGAGGGTTTACTGTACTAGTTTATTGATAGAAATGTCAAGATTCTTGTTGGAAACTATGCATCCCACAGTAGTTGTTTACAAGCACTTGACTATTAAACAGACTGGAAGGACTAACATTATATTATAGGACTAGCAAGACATTTATTATCATGGAAGTCAGTGTGCAGTAAACTTATAAAAACTTTAAAAGTGAAGTGAAATAAGCTGCTGAGGAAGTGAATATGTTTCCGTACAATTTTCTACCTTCGTCCGCAGGTTTGGCAAGCACCGCAAGAGTGTGGACAACACTAACATGGGTCCTGGCCGGGGAGGTGGTGAGGGGGGTGAGAGGGATGAGGGTGGAGGGGAGCGTGTGGAGGGGCGGGGGGGTGAGATGGAGCGGGGTGAGGTGGAGCGGCTGGCGGCGGTGCGGCGGCAGCAGCAGGAGGAACACGACCACATGCAGGAACAGTACAGACGCCTCATTGAGAACAACCCTCGCAACGCCTCACAGGTGTGTGTGTGTGTATTTACCTAGTTGTATTTACCTAGTTGTAACATACAGGAAAAGAGTTATGCTCGTACTGTCCCGTCTCCAAATCTACTATTATCCAGCTTGCCTTTGAAGTCCTGAATACTTCTTGCATTAATCACTTTTGCATCAAGGTTGTTCCAGGCTTCTATACGGGAAGCTGTTTTTTTTTATGTCCCTCTTGCATGTTGTCCTTTTCAATTTCTTCTCATGACCTCTTGCACTTCTATCGTCCCACACAAACAGATCTTCTCTATCAATTTTTTCCAGACCCATTGATGCTCTATACACTGCTATAAAATGTAGTTGTGTTTTACAGGGCCTGAGCTACACTATGGCCTGGTCTCCATATCTACATGTGTGTGTGTGTCTCTATCTCTCTCTCTTTACCCGTGTTATTTAGATGGAAAGTCTTAGAAATAAAGGAAAGAAAATCCAACAATCTTGTGCTGAATTGACATGTTCACAGAATTGCATGATTTTTATGGCTTCATTTATAATACATTGCCATAATCACTATTATATATGTACTATATCTGCATATTTTTATCATTCTGTATTCTGGGACTGAGAGTGCTGTGAAGTGTGGGGCAGGTGTATCCAGCTTCTTTCCTGTGAATACAGGAGTGAGACAAGGGTGCGTCCTTGCCCCATCACTTTTCAACGCTTGTATGGACTGGGTATTGGGCAAAGTTGTAGATCAAAGTGATTGTGGAGCATCCGTCGGCAACACCAAGATCACTGATCTTGTTTTTGCCGATGATGCAGTAATCTTTGCTGAGTAGCTGGAGGTCCTGGTGATGGCTCTCGAGGCGCTGCACGAGGAGGCAAAGCCTTTGGGACTTGAGGTCTCCTGGCTCAAGACCAAGGTCCAGGTGTTTGGAGGCTTACTAGATGAAACAGTACAGTCAGTTCATGCGTGCGGCGAGGACATTGAGATCTTGGAAAGTTTTACATACCTTGGGAGCGCAGTCCATAATGCCGGCGGGTCACATCAAGAAGTCTTACGGCGGATTGGCATAGCCCACGGTGTTATGGACTCGCTCAGCAGAAGTATTTGGCGTTGTCGGTACCTGTGCAGGAGGACAAAGATCCGGATCTTCAAGTCGCTTGTGATCCCTGTCTTACTCTATGGTTGTGAGACATGGACACTAAATAGTGACTTGAAGAGACGAATCAATGCCTTTGGTAATAAGTGTCTTCGCAGAATCATGGGGTATCGCTGGGATGATTACGTGTCAAATCAGCGATTGCACCGTGAGACTGAATCGAGGCCTATTACCTGCATAGTCCGTCAGCGCCAACTTTGGCAATATGGGCATGTGGCACGCTACCCTGAAACCGATCCTTCCCATCGGGTTGTATCTGTAAGAGACAATCCGGCATGGAGGAGGCCAAGGGGGCGCCCACAAGGCTCGTGGCTGGGGCAAGTTGATGTTTCTTGTCGAGAGCTGTTTGGTATGGGAAAGGAGCCTGCATGGGGATTAGCGCGTGGTGACCCCCGGGAGTGGCGTCGTAGGGTGGGCGAGGCGACGCGCCCCCCGGCGTATGCCCCCAATGATGGATTGATTGATATTTTTATCAAGGTTCACATGGACTAATTGTGAGTTTCAGCTAGTCACGCAACATGACATGACTAGATACAGACTGGTTCCCGTAGCTATTGTGCTGTTACATGGAAATTGATGCCTTTGTTTCAGACTTTCTATCATGTAGGTTGACTTCTGTAGAAAGCTAATTTGTATTTACCTAGTTGTGATTTACGGGAAATGAGGTACACTCGCGGGGTCCCGTCTCCGTATCTCATTTGATCAAGTTTATCCTGTGTGTCTGTGCATCCAGCTGGTATTAGTTGTTCCTGTCTTAACCCATCCCTCATTGCCCCGGCAGCAGCAGCAGGTGAGGGGGGAGGACGGGGAGCCCTCTAGGTCGGAGCGCATGCACCAGCTGCGCGCCGAGCACCAGCGCCGCCACGCCCAGCGGAACAGAACCTACCCCACCGACGACCTGGAGGAACACTACGAGAGTGCCATCAGACAGGTGAGGCGGCGACCTGACCTGACCTTAACCAAACCTGACCTTACCTTTTCTTTTCTTTTCCTGTGGTTCTCTCTCTTCCTCACTCACTTAATACCTTCCTTTCTCTTCAACCAATAAGCTTTCTTCAATAACCAAGCATGCAGGATAACTTAACTAATAGCAGGATAACTAACTCACAGCTACGGGAGGCAAGGCAATGCTGTCAACCCCTTCACGCCCAGATCTTTCCTTTGCTGTATAAAAAATTGTATGTTGTCAAGCCATAAAATTAAGAAAAGTCACTGAATATATCAAATTAGTTAGTGGACAAGGATACTAAACAGGTCATAGCTATAAAATATTGCTTATATTCACTAAAAATTGTCTAATGGTACCCAAATTACAATGGAAACTACGGTCTGGGTCCCAAGGGGTTAATATACTCTCATTGCTTTAGTGTTAACCCCTTGAGGCCCAGAACGTAATTTCCATAAGAACATAAGGAAGCTACAAGTGGCTGTGAGACCTACACGTGGTAGTTCCTGTTCCTTCCATTGTAATTTGGGTACCATTAGACGATTTTTAGTGAATATAAGCATTATTTTATAGATATGACCTGTTTAGTATCCTTGTCCACTAACTAATTTGGTATATTAAGTTACTTTTCGTAATTTTATGGCTAACAACGTAATTTTTTTATAGTCAAGGAAAGATCTGGGCGTGAAGGGGTTAATGTTAAGCAGAGGTGGGCCATCTATGTGTGATTCATCTAGGGAGTTTTTGCAGAGTTGAAGTTTAGCTCTGTCACTCTGGGAAGAAATTGCCTAACCTGAAAAAGATATTAATATACACCTGTTAGTTTTTAGTAAGCACTTGGCCATCATTACAATGTTCTTAGAAAGTTATAATAGCCATGTTGAGTTTATTGATGGGTGTTTAAGGCGACACAATGAAAAAGGAGAAAAAAAGCAGTTGGAAAACAAAAAAACTTAACGTCAAAAAAAAACTATGATGGTAAATAATCTTGACTATTTGAGTGGGTTTTTGCTGTTTCCTGATTTTTTTGGTCAAACTAAGTCGTAATTCTAAGCTCAACTAATTATCTAATAAGTTAATAACCAATAAACTAGGTTCGCAATTCTGCACAAAATATCTACATCATTCTATCTGAGTGGGTTATCGCCATATCTTTTTGTCAAACCAAGTTATAATTCTAAGGTCAACTAATAAATGAATGAACTAAACTAAGTAACTGTTAGAGGGAGGGGCTTCACCAAAAAGGCAGGCACCGCTCGGGGATCGAACCCGAGACCTTCCACTTGCCGGGCGGACGTGCTACCGTTATACTACGGTCGCCTCCCGCTGACAACCCACACAGTAACTAAACTATAAAAAAAACTTAAAACTTAAACTAAACTAACTAAATAACTAAAATAATGAACTAATATGCTAATAACTAATAAACTAAGGTCATAATTCTACATTGACTATTTGAGTCAGCTATATGTTTTTGTCTACGCAACTGATTTATATTTCTACATTGTAATGATGGTCAGCTTGGGTCCCGGGAAAGTAGCGTAGAAGCTTACGAATGAGCCTAATCTAACAAATGGTTAAGTAAACGGGTTGTGGAGTCCTTGCTCGAGTGGGATTGCTTCACCGCCTTCTCTCCTAACATTATTACAGATGCAGGAGGAAACAGGACACTTGGAGGCAGACAAGGCTAACAATAACACACTAAACACTACTGACCACAAGCTGCAAATACCTGACAGTGCTATGTACAGGCCAGCCCAGACCTTCCAACCTCCCGCCACACACCCTTACTGCTCTTCCAATACTCTACCTCCTTCCTCGTCCCCACACACTTACTCTTCTTCCCCTGACAAGCCACAAATACCTGACACTGTAATGTATAGGCCAGCCAACACCTTCCAACCTCCCCCTCCCTCCTCCACACACCCTCACTGCTCTTCCAATGCCAGAACTAAACACCAAGGGCATACAAACAGACATTCCTTCCATGGCGTTGTTCATAAGCCGTCAGACAAAGCTGCCACCTTGCCTCATCGGAGCTCTCTATACGGCGCTTGCTTTAGGCCGGACGCAGAAAACAATGCCCCCAGACCTAATGTAGACAATATATCGGCGTTCATTCAGTCAAATAAATATAGTGAGAATAATGATATATATTCTTCACATAACCAAGCACAAAATCAAGCTTCCAGACCCCGTAATGTAGACAATATATCGGTTTTCATGCAGTCAAATAAATACATCGAGAATAACGATATATACTCCGTGCCTTGTAAGATCGGAAGGAGTCGTGAAGGTGATTTTTCTACGAGCGATCACGAGGCAACTGCGAATAACTTGTCTAATCTAATCATTCAGAAACAGTCTGTGGCCGCCAAACCTCCGCTGCCCCCGAGAAATAGATCCGTCAATAATAACGACAAGCCGCCCTTCCCTAACCAAGCCCTTAAACCTAACTCAGGGCCTGATTTTGCTTTTTCTCCTCCCGTCAATCACTACTCAGTCCCCCCAAAACACAAGTCGCCGCCTTCCTCCCCTCCTCCTCACACCACAACAAACCAGTCTTATCACTTCAGTGAAATCAATGATATTAACCCAAACTTTACATTCTCCTTCACTAAAACCATACCAGACGTCACTCCTCCCCACTTGTTTACGCTGGACAATGCCAACAATAATGCTAGTCACACGGGTAATAGGAACACAGTCAGTAGACACAGTAATGAGAGGGAGTGTCAGGGTGGTGGCAGTGGCAGTGGCAATAGAAACACAGTCAACCGAAGGAGTAATGAGCCTCAGTCAACCATAAACTCAGTCAACCGAAGCAGTAATGAGCCTGGTTGGGGTGTCAGGGAGTCTCGGGTTGGTGGCAGTGGTGGTGGTGGTGGTGGTGGTGGTGGTGGTGGTGGTGGTGGTGGGGCAGTCTGGGTATCTCCTACTAACATTCCCGGCACACACAAGCATGGTAAAATAGCCGCGCCACTTAGCAGCAACAACAGCAACAGCAGCACCAACAGCAACGCCAGCAGCAGCGGGAGTGCCAACGCGCGCACCAACTCGCTGCCGCGCATGGGGGTCAAGGGGAAGGAGGCGGCTATGTCTTCCCGAGGCTGGCCCGGCCCCCCTCCCCCGCCCCCACCCAAGGGCGACCCCGTGCCCTTGGCTGCGCTGCGCTCCACGGCAATACTAGACAATAGCCAGTTCTGGGTAAGGGTTCTTCGGATCACCACCAGCTTGGCATGGCACGCGCCTGGCACACGCATGACGGAATTGACAGTCTTGACACTCCTCGTAGACACACAACACTATACTCGCCACACGTTATGTTAGCGACAATGGGGCTTCATTCCCCTCTTTGGAACGCACGGGATTGGCTGAGGTGTTGGGTGTTGGGTGAGAATGCCTTCAAGTTCCGTCCTAAACCCCCAACCCCCAACACCTCGGCCAATCCCGTGCGTTCAGAAGGGGGAGTGAAGGGGGCCTTATTTTTGCCAACTTAACGTGCGGCGAGTCTAGTAACCTAGGTGATGCATGTCCTAATGTTCCTTTTGGTTGTCTTTGAGAGTACAGGGATGTCTCTCTCTACTCCCCTGAGCCCCCCAGTGTAGTGTTGCATGGTGTGTTGTGTTGCAGTGTGGCCGGGCAGGGTTGGCGCCA
Organism: Chionoecetes opilio; assembly: GCA_016584305.1. Classification (NCBI taxonomy): domain Eukaryota; kingdom Metazoa; phylum Arthropoda; class Malacostraca; order Decapoda; family Majidae; genus Chionoecetes; species Chionoecetes opilio. The sequence continues at coordinate 67,238 of JACEEZ010023257.1, forward strand.
CCACAGCCCTGCCACCGCCGCTCCCACAGCCAAGACCCGACTGGGGAACGCTGGCGACGGAAGGCCATCTGGGAGGTATATCAGTGACCTTGCAAGCCACTGCCATACTTCTGTTTATGACCTGAGTTGCTTGCTGCAGTAATGTGGCTGTTTTCCTGTGATCCTTCGCTTGTTGGTTGTTCCAGACAGCCTCAGAGCTGGTGTTTAGATGCCTGTTTGAATTGTGACCCAGAGTTTGGTTGATCATACTGTATTCAGTTTGCCAAGGCCACTCACGATAGCTTAGTCCCGGCGATTCCTCTTCCCCGGGCGGGCTGGGTAGCTGAGATACTTGATAGCGGGGAGCATTTTATGTTGACTATTTACCCGCTTGGAGCCACCCAGCCCGCCGGGGAAAGTGGAGTCGCTGGGACTAAGCCATCGTGAATGTCCTTGTCAAACTGAATAGAGTATAGCATCCGTGAATTTATATTAGAAAGTAGTACTATTTGTTGTTGTAATAGAGTATCAGTGAACCTGCAAACATCCAGGTCTTCATGTCCAGGGTTGTGTTGTGTTGTTAGTGTGGCGTAGGTTAGGATGAGTCATAGTGTAAGTGAACATTGTAAGTCGTACAGTAAACCACAAAGCAATGATTCAGTTGTTGCAGTAATGATAAGCATGCAGATTGCTAGTGTTTTATGAAGTACTATTTGCTGTAATATTTCGCCCTTCAGAAAAGTATCCTGTGAGAAATGATTTGGGAGTTAAGATCTTCATTAATCTTATAGTTTTCATTCTCTTCCACTTTTTGAACGTTTGTCTCTTAGTCCTCAGTTTAAATTGTTATCAAGAAATGTAGAGAGAAATACTCTGTAATGACTCTGCCTAGTGAATGAAGTGATGTTAACCCCTTGAGGCCCAGAACGTAATTTCCATCGTAATTTGGGTACCATTAGACAATTTTTAGTGAATATAAGCAATATTTAATAGATATGACCTGTTTAGTATACTTTTCCACTGGCTAATTTGGTATATTTAGTTACTTTTCGAAATTTTATGACTAACAACAAACAATTCTATATAGCAAAGGAAAAATCTGGGCGTGAAGGGGTTAAGTAAGCCATTGAGATATCCTCATAGCTATTGTTTTTATCAGAAAATATTGATATTGTTGTAGATATTTTACGAATATCCTTAACTTTTATGAAAGATAGTGGCTGTGTTAACTAACATTACAAGTGAAGAAGCATACACATGTCTGAGCGATGTTTGCCAAGAAATTAAACAACTTATGACTTGTTGTATTGATAACACAACAATAACAAAACTATTATGAATTACTTAAACTTATCACTTCACAGAGTTTTCATAATGAAAAGAGAACTGATTTTATTTAACACTTTCGTAGCTTTGGTACGTATAACAGTAATTCACGGGTTTAATATTAACAAAAATATAAAGAAAAATCTTTTAAGAAATCCTCTCAATGTAGAATCCAGACAATTTTTTCATATGATGTCAGATGAATGGAAATCATTTTACCTCATTTCAGAGTACATATTCCTTTATTGTGAAAGTGTATCAAACTTATAAAAATCTTAGGCTTCTCAAAGATCAGATTTTTGCTCTTCTATCCAGCTTTTCCCCCCCTGCAGTGGCCCCCGTCAGGGAGGAAAAATGAGAGCGAGAACATTAGAATAGAAACACAAGAGAATATAAATTACAGACTGAAAATATATTGTTCAGCGGCAGCGGCGCACAGAGTACTTTTCCCGCACCCGTCTGCCTTGTGGCAAACCATCCGTCAATCATGTCTTGTTGCATGGCAATAATTTCTTCGTACATACACCATGTTGGACGTCAACAATGCCAGCCAGAATTCTGGCCAGAGCCAGTGTGTTGTTATTATTATTATTATTTATATTCATGTATTATTATTATTATTCTTTTGATGTGTGTGTGTGTGTGTCCTTTCACTAGTAGAAGGCACAAAATATCATCCTTGTAAGACTCTCCTTCCCCCGAGTCGAGCACTGTAGCCGAGCCTTATTTATTTATTTATATTTAGTTTCTATTTACGCCTGGGCAGCGTCTGGACCCGGTGCCGCCCCTGGAGCCGCGCTACGAGCCCCCCCGGGAGGTGCGTCACGTGCGCTCCCACAGCCACGACATGCACGGCGACGGCAGGCCGGCCCAGGGGGGGGCGGGGAGGCCCGGCAGCCGCACAGCCTACGCCGACCCCCACACCTACGCCCACTACGTCAACTACGAACAGATACAACAACACTTACGGTGAGCAGACGGCGGATTTAAAAAATTACGTATACCCTTTTTTCTCTTCTTTTTACGGTAAGGAAGATGCTTTTTGATTATCTCCTTTTTGTATTTCGGTTTTTATCCTCTTTTTTTTTTTTCTTTCTTATAAGGGCAGCATTCTTGATTTATTTCTCATTTTTTTTATATAATATTAATTTTCTTGATATACTTATTAACTCATTCAATTTATCTATTTTATTTGTTAACTGACGATCTTTTTCATTCATCCAGTTGTCTTATTAATATTTTTTTTATTTCTATTGCTGTCCTTATATTGTCTTGCTGATTTCAAAATGTCCAAAATCTAGCAGTGATTCCATTGTCTGAAGTTTACTAAATGTTTGTTAATTATGATTCTTGATGACATGTATTTCTTGATGCTTACATATAATTTCCTTGTCTTGATTTATGATACACTGGTGGTGGTGGTGGTGGTGGTGGTGGTGGTGGTATTTAAGGGGCTAATGGTGGTGGTGTTAATGTGGTAATGGTGGTGGTGGTGGTGGTATTTAAGGGGCTAATGGTGGTGGTGTTAATGTGGTAATGGTGGTGGTGGTGGTGGTGGTGAATGCAACTTTAATAGCACAGTTCAATATGGTGGTGGTGTTAATCGAATAATGGCAGTGGTGGTGGTGGTGGTAAATGTAACTTCTAGATCACAATTCACTACCATGGCTGCCCAGATTCTTAAGTACACATGATACACCAAAGGTTGTATGCATACAGAAACAAGACACAGCTTCACCATTTCCAGGGTACTCCGTAGTGTAGTGGTTAGCACGCTCGGCTCACAACCGAGAAGTCCCGGGTTCGATCCCCGGGCGGAGCGGAGAGAGATGGGCTGTCTCCTTAAAACCCGAGCCCCTGTCCACCCAGCAGTGAATGGGTACCGGGTGTTAGCCGGGGGTTTGTGACCCGCCTCCCGGGGTGGTGGCTTCCCCCAACACTAAGCATTAAGGAAGCAAAATATAAATATAGCTATGGAGACGGGGCCATACGAGTGTAGCCCAGGCCCTGCAAAATACAACTAGATGAATACAACCAGTAAATACACTTCAAACTTTGTGTGTACTAACCAGAAACTTCATCCAAATTAATGTGTTGTACCCATAACAATGTTGAGAGAGAGAGGGGGTACTAATGTGACCCCTGTGCCTGGCATGCTAAGGTATACATATACTACACATAAATGGGTTGTGAAAAGTTAATATATAAAAAAACTTGATTTTGAGTGACTGATTCGTTAATGGAATACCCAAGGTGTCCTACTTGGCAATATTTAACATACCAACATAACAGATGGCATGAACGCTAACACTCTGATACTGATAATAATAATGATAACAATGATAACAGTGTTTCCATTCAACACTAACCCTGGCTGTGGTGTTGAGGTTAAGGATAATAATTACAGTTGAAGTGAATTACCACAGAAATACCTTACTGTATATTACGTAATCAACATTTCTTTCCTATGTATATATGTATGTATATATCTGTTACAGCCAGATTGTGAAACTAGTCTTTTCGTGAAATCCCTAAGCACTTTATGAAATTTACATCTATGAAATGACTTCTTAACTTATTCATGAAATGTCTAAAATCTTTAGTCTTTACATGAAATTACTTAAATTTTTGGCCTAGTCATTAGGTTAGGTTAGGATAGTTTACATATGAGTTTAGGTTATATATATATATATATATATATATATATATATATATATATATATATATATATATATATATATATATATATATATATATATATATAATATATATATATATATATATATATATATATATATATATATATATTATATATATATATATATATAACCTACCCTACCCTTACTGAACCTAATTACTAGACCAAAATTATAGTCATTTCATGTAAAGACTAAAGATTCTAGACATTTCATGACTAAGTAAATATGTTTTTCACAGATTGACTCAAGTATTTAGGAGTTTCACAAAAGGACAAGGTTTCACAATCCGAGTGTAACCCATCTGTGTTTGAAGACCATGAACCCTAGAGTTAACAAGCTTGTCCACAACACTCCCACCACACACCACCATTGGACCATTACCATACTCTAGGCGGTTACAGGGAGTTTCGTACACAAGTTTTTTCGTACCCAGGTTTTGTTAGTTGCTTCGTACACTGATTTTGAGTGTTTTCGTACATACCTGGGGTCGTTTCGTAACTCTAGTAGTCAAGTTCAACTCTGAGCCGAGTGTACGAAACTACTATGGTTTCATATAGACTACGAAACAACTTTTTGGTGTACGAATCTACTGGTGTACGAAACAACTTGTGTACGAACTGACTGCACCCCCTCTAGGCTGCTCAATGCACTCAGCTTTTACCTTTGATCACCCTTATGTCAGAGAATCTTATCACGTTTTCTCTTTTTATTCTTGCATGCAGCAAAAACAAGGAGCAGGAAAGGCTAAAGAAACTAGCTAGCCAGCAGTACCAAGATTTTCGGGATAAACAGACTAGGTGAGACTCTCCATGTTATTACGGTTGTTAATATGGTTGTTAATACGGTTGTTATTCTGGTTGTTAATACGGTTGTTAATACGGCTGTGCTTGCTTGACCAGTGGGTACAGCCGTGTGTTTATGCCATGTTGGTTGCCCAGTAGACTAATACATAGTGTTATAATACGGAGGAAAGTGTGTAGGTGTGATTGTGTGTGTGGCTAATTTCTGTTGTTAATTTGGTGTATAAATAGAGTTGCTTGGTGGCCTAGGATGGGTATGCTTGGGTTGCCAGGGCTGGGGGTACACACAGAGAGGGGGTAGGTCACTCAGGAGTCAAGATCCATAGTTGTGTGGCATGGTTATTGGCAGTGGTGCAGCATAGTGAGGGCTCTGTACACCTAGATCTCACTTAACGAAAAGTCAGAGTTACAAATTTTTCTTCCCCCCCCCCCCTCTCTCTCTTACCAAAATTAACATAACAAATAATTCGAAGCTATGCACAAAATTGTTCTCAAATTCTAAGAGATGAGAACACTAATTCTATTTAACACATTTTTTGCAAAGTTCACAATTTTCTAAGAACGTAACTCATACATTGAAGGAGGTCTGGGTGTATAGTTGCATTTTTTTATTATTTATGTGTGTGTCTATATGGATGTGTGGGTGTGTATTAGTGTGTGTGTGTGTATGTATGTATGTGTTGGTGTGTGTATGGGTGGGTGTGGACAGGGATTAGGGTTAAAGTAATCGTCCAGACCATTTCATCATTCCTGATTTCATGCAGTCAAAATGTAGCCATGATCGAGTATATCAACAATATGTTGTCACTCTTTGCATCCTGTCACCCGTTTTTAAATAATCCGCATTCAAAATCTGTAAATTCCTTGAGCTTCCAAAATGCTCCTCACGACAAGCAGACGACGGACCACGGCTCGGTGACGTCACTTGAGGCGGCCTCCCAGCCCTGCGCTAATGCAAATACACGTAAAACTAGAAATAAATATAGTAGTTGGAAGAATTTTGGGTGTTTCTGATATATTTTTTTTGCGATATGGCATATACAGGGAGGTCCCGAAGATACGAGCAGTTAGGTTCCACCCGGCATACTCGTAAAGCGAAATCTCGTATAACAAAATGCATAACTAATGGTAAAGTATAGGTTTGGTTCCAGGACCCCATCAAAAAATTAAAAAATAGGACAGTTTTTCAAGCTAAAATAAACTATAGCAAACACAACAAACACACAGCGTCTATATTACCCACACTGTACATACTACCTATTCTGTAGAAAAGCATTCTGAAAGAGAAAATAGCACACAAAATAACATAACTGCACATTAATTACAAGCAAAAAAGACGTTGTAATGTAGGGGACACCGCGTGATACAAGAGAAGGTAGTGTAGCGGTCCCAAGGTTGGGGCCGCACACCTGCTAATTACCCCTAAAGGTCAGGCCGCGCCATATGCTTAATTACCCTTCAGGTCACGCCTTGCTAGGGGTAACCCGACTGCGGTCCCAAGGTTGGGGCCGCGCACCTGCTAATTACCCCTAAATGTCAGGCCGCGCCATTATGCTTAATTACCCTTCAGGTCACGGCTTGCTAGGGGTGACCTCACTGGAGTCAACCAAATCCCCCTTTGTCCAGCCCAGGAGTGGTAGGGCACACATTTTGAACTTGATAATTTTACTCAACCCAGTTTGAATGTCGTATCATTGGATTTTCGATCTCGTATATTGAAAATAGACCCTAATTTACACATCTCGTATCATCGGATTCTCGTATACCGAATGCTCGTCTAACGGGACCTCCCTGTACTTGCATCCTTTATGGGTGCAGCAAGAAAGCTGTGCCTTTCCAGAGAGCTTATCACCCATTTCCTACCTATATGGCCACGATAAATGTGTGGAGATGGTTTGAGCGCCGGGGGAGAGGCAGGCTGTGTGATGCAGATTGTCGCCTCACGTTACGTCATCAGCAAGTTTCGCGCCACGGCTGGAACCGGGCTGTTGTTTTTCCGTCGCTTTTTACAAAAGTCATGTTTTTAGGGAAATAAGGCATGGAAATTAATTATGTTTTGTGGATTAGGTATTTTGAATGAACACTCAACAAATTATGTAAAGAAAAAATGAGTCTGGACCACTACTTTAAGGACTTAAGGTGGAGCTTGTATGGGGCTGTGGACTGGTGTTGAGTGGGTGGCAGTGGTGTTGTCCTGGCGGTGGTGAGGGGAAGGCCGGGCAGAGCCAGTGGGGGTGGTGGTGAGGGTTAGGTTGGGCAGTGGTGGTGAGGGTAAGGTTGGACAGTGGTGGTGAGGGTAAGGTTGGGCAGTGGTGGTGAGGGTAAGGTTGGGCAGTGGTGGTGAGGGTAAGGTTGGACAGTGGTGGTGAGGGTAAGGTTGGACAGTGGTGGTGATGGTGGTGGTGATAACATTCCAGCGGCCACAACTCTCACACTTGCAGGAGGCAGCTGGACGGGACACTTCTGTACAAGCTGGAGGAAACCTTTATACACGAGTCTATTCTTGCCAGGTATAATGGAGGCTGCATGGGGCTTGTTGTCACTGCTACTCTGATGTGTACTGTACTGTGTCGTAGGTAGGGTGTATATGGCAACCGTATTTATAGGAGAGGTCAGGGGGCCAGTTGCCATACAGAGTGTTGCCATATATACCCTCCCTACGACACAGTACAGTATAAATGCACTGGTGTTCTCCTCGTCTTGACTACCATGATTCTCCTCCCATTGTTTTGCTGTGGTTGATTGTGAAGAGCTGCTGGTACACTGGCTGCTGCAGGATGCTTGTTGCCACTGCTACTATAATGCACTGGGGTTATATTTGCCTTGGTTACCATGTTTTTCCCTACACTCTGAAAGCTCTTTGTCTTGACTACCATGATTCTCTCCTCAATGTTTTGCTGCTTGGGTGTGGTTGCTTGTGTTAGGGGTGTACATTATTGAGCTGCTGAATTTTTCCTTGTGTGTGTGTGTGTGTGTGCCTGTGTGTGTGTGTGTGTGTGTGTGTGTGTGCACGCCTGTGTGTGTGCGCCTGTGTGTGTGTGTCTGTGTGTGTGCCTGTGTGTGTGTGTGTGCCTGTGTGTGTGTGCCTGTGTGTGTGTGTGTGTGCCTGTGTGTGTGTATTTACCTAGTTGTATTTACCTAGTTGTAACATACAGGAAAAGAGTTATGCTCGTACTGTCCCGTCTCCAAATCTACTATTATCCAGGTTGCCTTTGCAGTCCTGAATACTTCTTGCATTAATCACTTTTGCATCAAGGTTGTTCCAGGCTTCTATGCTTCTATACGGGAAGCTGTATTTTTTTATATCCCTTTTACATGTTGTCCTTTTCAATTTCTTCTCATGACCTCTTGTACTTCTGTCGTCCCACACAAACAGATCTTCTCTATCAATTTTTTCCAAACCCATTGATGCTCTATACACTGCTATAAAATCTCCCCTTTCTCTTTTCGAGTTTCAGTCTTGAAAGTCTTTCCTCATATGGTAAATCTCTCAGGCTTGGAGCCATTTTTGGCTGCTCTTTGTATTCTTCAATCTTCCTTATATCCTTCTTTTTATGTGGTGACCAAATCACTGCCGCATATTCCAACCTTGGTTCGAATCAGAGATGTTATCAATTTCTTAATCATCTCTTCATCCAGATATTTGAATGCCATTCTTATTTTCCTCAGCAACTGATATGTATCTCCTGTGATCTTGTTTATATGCTTCTCAGGTGACAAATTATCCATAATCCATACTCCCAGATCTTTTTCGACCTTTGTTTTGATTATCCATTCATTTCCCATTGAATACTTTCCTCTCTGTCTCTTTTTGCTACTGCCCATTTCCATCACTTTACACTTTTTAGCATTAAACTCCATTTCCCATAGTTGACTCCATCTGAAAATCATATCTAGATCCTTTTGTAAATGCTCACAGTCCTCTTTACTTTCTACTTTTCTAGTAATTTAGCATCATCAGCGAATAAGCTCATATAACTGTTCACTCCCTCTGTCATATCATTTACATAGACCAAGAACATCACTGGGGCCAATACTGATCCTTGAGGAACTCCACTTATCACACTGCACCATTCTGACTTCTGATCTTTTATTACTGTTCTCATCTCTCTGTTGCTCAAAAAGTCTTCCATCCACTTCAGCAAACCACTCTTCAATCCTCCTACATGTTCTAGCTTCCAGAGCAGTCTCTTATGAGGTACCTTGTCAAATGCCTTCTTTAGGTCCAAGTATATGCAATCGACCCACCCCTCTCTTTCCTGTGTCGCATCAATCACTCTCGAGTAAAAGCTCAATAAGTTCGTTGTACATGACATTCCTCCTCTAAAACCAAACTGGCCACCTGCGAGTGTGTTTGTCTCTTCCAAATATTTCAACCATCTGTCCTTCACAATTTTTTCACACATTTTTGCCACTACACTTGTTAATGATACTGGCCTGTAATTTAGTGGTTCTTCTTTGTCACCTCCTTTGTGAATTGGCACAAAATTTGCTTTTTTCCAATCAAGCAGGACTCTGCTCTCCTTGAGTGAACTCTCAATTACACTATATAACTTTCCTGCTAGTTGGTTACTGCACTCTTTCATTATCCAGTTGGACACTCCATCTGGACCCGGGGCTTTTCTCACATCTTGACTTTCCATTAGCCTTTTTACTTCTATTACGTCTACTTTTATGTCTTCCATTATATTTTCTTTTGCTATTATATTTTTCGTTTTAAATTCACTTTCTCTTGTAAATACAGTCTGTAAGCACTTATTCATCACCTCAGCCTGTTGTAATGCATCTTCATACACTATGCCTTCTACCTTCAGCTTATCTATTCCTTCCTTGTTTTTCATTTTTCCATTAATATATCTATAGAAAAATTTCGGTTCGTTCTTACATTTTTCTATTATATTCCTCTCATAGTTACTTTCTTCTTCTCTTCGGATTCTTACATATTCATTTCTAGTTGTTTTGTACTTCTCCCAAAGGTTGCTGCCTCCTTTTTTCCTCCAACTATTCCATGTTTTTTCTCTTTCTAGTCTTGCTAATTCACATTTTCTGTTAAACCATTCATTCTTTTTCGTTTCTCTGATAACTATCCTTGGAACATAACTATTTATTCCTTCGGTGTAAATTCGGATGAACTCATCCCATTTTTTCTGGGTACTCGTTGTTGCATGGAAATTACTCCAGTCTGTCTCTCTGAAGAATGTTCTTAATCCGTCAAAGTCTGCTTTTCCATTATTGTATCTTCCTTTCTTGTGTTCTTCTCTTCTCCCCTCTTTTTTGCTATCATTTATTTCAAATTCAATAAGTACATGGTCGCTCTTTCCAAGTGGGCACTGATAATTTACTTTACTAATTACTTCCAGTTCTTTCGTCAATAGTAGGTCTAGTCTTGATGGTTCTTCGCTACCTCTGAATCTTGTATTCTCTTTAATCCACTGAGTCATGATGTTATTCATTACCAAATCCAACAATATACCACCCCATGAGTCTTCTCCTCCTTCAGTGTACCATTCTTCCCAGCAAACTTCTTTGCAGTTAAAATCTCCCATCAAAATTATGTTCTCACAATTTTCCATCGTATTCTTTAAACATTTGCTTGTGTCTCTTATCATGTCTCCATACTCTTCTCTCCCCCAGGAATTTGTCTTAGGTGGAACGTATAAGAGTACCAAGTCTCTTATTCTTCCTTTTTTCATCACCAACTCTACCTTCAACACCTCGGCCATTCCTTCTCCTTTTCCCACATTCCCTACTACCACATCTTTCCTTGTTAACACCATTACACCACCTCCCTTTTTCTGATTTCTGTTTCTCCTCCATACATTATATTGACCCTCCCCAACTGGCACATCCTCAGAATCACTCGGCTTCATTTCTACTAGACCCAATATGTCTGGTTTCTTGGCTCTCAGGTAATCGTTTACTTCTGTTAATGTTGACACTAGCCCATTTATATTTGTGTACGATACCTGCCATCCTTTCTCATTTTTCTTTGAACTGTCTTCTCTTACTCTTTCTCTTTTAGATACCACTTCTTCAGTTTTTTGTCCAAAACTCTCCAATAGAATTTCTGTTTTTCCTCTTCCGTTCTCAATTCGTTTTTTTCTTTGGCTTCTTTAAACAGTACATTCAGACTGGCTCTTTCTTCCTCATTCATATCTTTTCTTATCCATATTTTCTTATATTCTTCTGTCTTTGCCAGTTTCCATGCCTTAGACAGTGTGTGTGTGTGTGTTGTGCATGTGTGAGAGAGAGAGAGAGAGAGAGAGAGAGAGAGAGAGAGAGAGAGAGAGAGAGAGAGAGAGGAGAGTGAGAGTGAGAGAGACCTTGACCTTGACCTTGACCTTAAAGTCCTGTATGGTTACCTACGAATGATAGCTTTACTCTCTGCCATGATGTGCATCGTGGTATTGCACCTGCTTCCTTGTGTGTGTCATCGATATTCTGTTTTCTGACCAGTGACTGCCCGAGCCTGAGATACTGGATGCATTTCTGTACTATTTTATCTCTTCATTTTATCTGTATTCTATGATTATGTTATCTATCATATCTTTATTCTTAAGTGACTACCCTAGCCTGAGATACTGGATGTATTTCTGTGCCATTTATTCTGTCTCAATTCTTGCCACAAAATAATTCCTCGTCTTCATGTAGGAGTCTGTATTAGAAGTGACTTATTCCTGTCAGTCTGCCCTCCCTTCCCTATCTATGTAGTATTAGAAGTGACTTATTCCTGTCAGTCTGCCCTCCCTTCCCTATCTATGTAGTATTAGAAGTGACTTATTCCTGTACCAGTCTGCCCTCCCTTCCCTATCTATGTAGTATTAGAAGTGACTTATTCCTGTCAGTCTGCCCTCCCTTCCCTATCTATGTAGTATTAACTCCTTGAATATCTAGATAGTTTCTATCCTTCTGTTAGTTGCATTAATTTCTTGTAGTTTGGATTTGATTGGAAGAATTACATGTCTATGGAACAGAAGTAATCTTCACAAAATACTTCCACTTGCTGTATATATTTTGGATCAACTGTGTATATACATGTGGCAGGAAGACAGATGATGGCTAGGATGTGGGTTTTTTTTTTTTTTTTATTTATTTTGTTTAAATAAAAAAAATTACATTTGTGCCTTGAAGATAGTGTGTCTCCCGCCTCATCATGCAAGTAAGAGGCACTCACAATTCAGTGACATAATGCTCAACTTTGCATTCCCAGTTTCCTAATATTTTAGTTGCTATTGAGTCTAGACAACAACTCTCCCCCGTAAAATGTTTCAAGTACTTCTTTAAATGATATAAAACACATGAGCATTCAGAATGATGAAGTACGTATAAGGTGCAGGAACGTTCCCTCAGTGTAAAGCTTTGTGAATTACGTTTTGAACTGAAATTCTGACCCAAATTATGCAAAAAGTAGCAGATTCGATGATGAGAAACTAAACTGAGCAACAGAACTCTCATTGATTTTCTTGCTTTAGTGTTTCTTTTGTTACAAGTGTATAATGCTCAAATCAAATGTTTATGATATTAACAATGATAGAACACCCAAAATTATCTCAATATATAGAAAATTAATAACAGACACATATTCCTGAATGATGCAGGAAAACAAAGCACCAAAAATATGCCCGTTGGTTCTGCAGCATATGACATTGTGACGTCATGAACCACCACGTGACTGCAACACACACTGTACACCACCCAACATTGAATTGAAAACCATATAACTATACAGTAAAACCTCTCATATTGGGACTAATTGGGCCAAGGAGTGGTCCGAGTAATGCAAGGATCCGAATAATGGGGGGATTATATATGGGGGGATATGTGAGAAAAAAAGAAAAAAAAAATCTAGGTGTATAAATTAGCTAGGAAATTTCGCCCAATATAAAAAAAAAAAAAAAAAAAAATAATTCTAGGTGTATATATTAGCTAGGAAATTTTGACCCCTACAAAAAAAAAAAAAAAAAAAAATTATGTGCACTATATAATATTAAAATAGCTAGGAAATTTTGACCCCTTAAAAAAGGAGGAGGTCCGAATAATGTCAAAGTCCGAATAATGAGTGTCCGAATACGAGAGGGTTTACTGTACTTTCATATAACACCACTTCCTATCACCATGTTCCTTCCTATCACCACTCCAATAACCGCCTTCTGCCGCCCACAGTCGTGAGGCGCGGGAGTACCAGAGTCAGCGGGGGCCCCGGGACGCAGGGAGGGACGGCCACCACCGCCCCGTCAGCAACTACTACGAGTACGAGAGTGTGCAGGCCATGATCTCCCACGCCCAGGACAACACCACCACCTCCCTACCCCGCCGACACCACCCGCCGCCCCCTGCACCGCCTCCCCTGGCCAAAAGTAGGTGTTTTTTAGCCATCAGAATTCATCTACCGTCAACAACGCTATAGTCGCCACTGCACTAATGTCGCCATACATATATTAGGAATGTTAGCATCACTACAGCCTTGTATGTGCCACTGAAGAAGCACACACAGTAGTTTATATTACATACCTGTCTTCAGTGGCACATACAAGGCTGTAGTGATGCCGACATTCGTGATGTATGTATGGCGACTAGAGTGCAGTGGCGACTATAGTTTTCTTGACGGTACATAACTTGTTGGGATCCAGCCATAGCCTATTATTTGAATATAATATTAAATGTTTGCATCCAACATTTATCCATAAAACCAAATACTAAATGCATACTGTTAAGTGACATCATCATTACTACAGCACTATCAGGCTTTGTTTGTCATAACCTGAGTCCCTGGGTGGCAGGCCATGACGAGCCGTCTTCAATATTGTATCAAACATTCCCCTGCTACATGTATAATTCCTGTAAAATATTTGTAAATGACTAGTTTTAATTCAGAAAGGAACACATTAGCTGACGATACTTTCCGCCGCCCAGCCAGTGAAGGCACAGGCACGAGGCATAAGCATTGTAATGCCAGAGGCCTTGAGTGGCAGGTCCCGACAAGTACTACATATATCCAACACTCGCCTAGATAACAATACTTCCTATCACAGGTAGTTCTATTTACAGGAACCACCACATGTAGGTCTCACAGCCTCTTGTAGCTTCCTTATGTTCTTATGTTCTTAGATTCTTATGTTCTTAGATTCTTATGTTCTTATATTCTTAGGTTCTTAGATTCTTAGGTTCTTATGTTCTTATATTCTTATGTTCTTAGATTCTTATGTTCTTATTTCATTTATTTCTGCCGCCCAGACAGTGAAGGCATAGGCACCCTGCACGCCGGGCCACCACAGCCCCACCACAGCCTAGCCATGTACAAGCCACAGCCCATCACAGCCCTCCACACAGCTCCCCGCCCCACCCTGCCCCCCACACACCCACAGCCCGCCTACCACAGCCAGGGGGAGCGCGAGGCCCTGCGCGGGGAGGCGGTGTATTCCTCAGGCTTCCGGCCCGCCAGTATGTACACGCAGCCCCACCACAAGCCCCCGCCCCCCCCGCCCCACCACAGCACCAAGATTGTCGTGCCGGGATCCAAAGTATGAGGGTAGGTAGCTGATAGTAAGTGTGTATGGTTGTAAGTAAGTCTAAAATGTATGGTTGTATGTTTATGTATGTATGTATATGTTGATAGGTAGCTGATAATACCGTAAGTCTGTATGTATGTATGTGTATGACGATAGGTAGTATGATAATAATTACTGCTCCATGTATAATTGCTGTAAAATATTTGTAAAGTAATAGTTTTAATGCAGAAAGGAACACATTAGCTAACTTATTGGAAATCAAAATGTTACGTGCGTATTAGTGGCTGTATATGGAGGGAGGCAACTGGAGGGCAGGAGATGAGTGACTGAGAGTATAGCATGACTGTGTGTGGGGGGGGGGGGGGGGGCTGTTGTGTGTGTGTGTGTGTGTGTGTGTGTGTGTGTGTGTGTGTGTGTGCTGTACAAATGGAATGTTGTCCCTGGCCAGCCCTGTGTCACAGAAACAAATGCAACATTCCACAACTCTTATCCTTAATGTTATGGTTGTAGGTTAAGACATCCACTCATTCCATCTTGCCTTCAACACCCTTGCCTTCACTCTTGGAGAAGTGAGGCCTAGAGTCTATTTTTTTTAACGAGGCAAATAATGCATTCTATCCTAAGGTCTCATGCTTAAAATGATGCCTGTGTTTACCTGATAATAGGGTTAACTATGATAAAATACAGCTGACATTAAGAAGAAACATAGTATTCCCTTCTCCTGGCATCAAATATCAGTCAGTAAGCAGCAAGGGGGCAGCATTTTTTTGCCTCTTAAAAAAAAAAATAGACTATAGCTACCCAGACTGTAGCAGCCGCTGAGTTTTTATCTGTGTTAAAAAGATGGCTGTGTTGGGTGGCTGGGTAATCAGTCACCGCCTCAGGGCTGCTGCAGTGCTGGCTACTAAGCCCTGCCCTCAACAACGCTATAGTCGCCACTGCACTAATGTCGCCAGGCGCCATACATATATAAGGAATGTTAGCATCACTACAGCCTTGTATGTGCCACTGAAGAGGCATACACAGTAGTTTATATTATGTACCTGTCTTCAGTGGCACATACAAGGCTGTAGTGATGCTGACATTCCTAATATATGTATGGCGCCTGGCGACTAGTGTTGTTGAGGGTAAGCTCCTGGGTGTGTGATCCGATGAGTCCCCCTGACTGGCGGTGCCTTACTGAGGGTGATATATGCAAGAGATTAACGAGTGCCATCCAGGTGTTGCCTTGTGACCGATGATACAAAGGTTGTCTATCCGTACATACAGTAGAGACGGGGGATGAAGGAGACATGGGCTGGGAAGACAGTGCTTTATTCCTGACTAGTTATTGCTTTACTGTGAATTTACGCCTTTTCTTCAGAGGAATAAATCAGTAAAAGCGAAACTATAATAGTCCGGAATAAAGTCCTGGTTTCCCAGCCCGTGCCTCCCTCGTCCCCTGTCTTTACACCTGTCAGTATGTCTACACAATACACACAGTTTTTATGGTGATTCTGGCTCCCGTAGCAGAATTTTTAATATACAGATATAGATTTATATAGAAATCATATTTTGAACACGTGTACAATTCTGTAGTGAAATATCTACAATGGATGCATTTTATACTGAATTTTATGATATACTCTATTGCTTTAGCTTTTATATTATATTAATGAATAATTTTCCAGCGATTTTAGCTCATTCCAAATGGACCAATACTTGAGTGTGCCAAACGGCCATTGTGTGTGTTGGCAGCGACTCTGTACAGTATTCTTAAGGGACCATTGTATAAATTATGTGTAGGGCGGCTTTTAAAGATTTTTATACGGTGGTGAGGTGGAAGACGCGTCCTCCGTCTTGCCGTGTCTCCAGGCTTCCACAGGAGAATAAAGGAAATATATGAAATCTTTTACCATGCTCTTTTGTTCCTCAGTGTTGTGAATGCCTTGATCTCACAAGATATATTCAAGCTGGAAAAGCGTAGATTTAAAAAAGAAATAGGGAGAAACTGGTTCACAAATAGGGTGGTGAATGATTGGCATGGACTCAGTTTATCAGGTGGTTAGTGGGGAGTCAATAGGGAGTTTTAAAAGGAGGCTGGACAGTGTTATGGATGGGGATGAAAGGTGGATGTAGGTAGTGTTAAGTAACAGGAACTACCACGTGTGGGTCTCCCAGCCTGCCTTTTGTAGCTTCCTTATGTTCTTATATATCACTGGTACACTTAAGTGGCAGTGAGGTGAAGCTGTGATGGATGTGAAGTACAGCAACACTGTGATGCTAGCAAGCCTCAGCACAGCATGGGAGTGTTGCTGTGAGCGGCACATGAGACATCACAGACTGGGCTTCAAGTGTCGGCACACATAGACAGCACATCAACACAGACAAATTTGAATTTAATTTGAAGAGACAAACACATTCGCAGGTGGCCAGTTTGGATTTAGAGGAGGAATGTCATGTACAACGAACTTATTATCCGGGTTTACTTGAGGGCTGTGATGGCTGGCCCTCGCCCGTGGTGGCGCAGGCAGGATTGTTATAGTGACGCCTGTGATTAGAGGCTCATGCCGCCCCCGTGTCCTCTGATGCACTCGCAATCGAAGGTAGAGTTAATGGGCAGGGCATGTGGGTGTTCTTAGGCCACTCGACGGTGCAGAAAGATTTTGGTTTTCTTCGGGGATCGAACTCGGGTCACCGAGAACGCCACTCTTGAGGCGCTAACCACTCTGCTACCGTCTCCCCAGGTACCTCACAAGAGACTGCTCTGGAAGCTAGAACATGTAGGAGGATTGAAGGGTGGTTTGCTGAAGTAGATGGAAGACTTTTTGAGCAACAGAGAGATGAGAACAGTAATAAAAGATCCGAAGTCAGAATGGTGCAGTGTGATAAGTGGAGTTCCTCAAGGATCAGTATTGGCCCCAGTGATGTTCTTGGTCTATGTAAATGATATGACAGGGAGTGAACAGTTATATGAGTTTATTCGCTGATGATGCTAAATTACTAAGAAAAGTTGGAAGTCGAGAGGACTGTGAGCATTTACAAAAGGTATTTTGGTATTTAGATACCTTTCTCCCATGTATTTTGTATTTAAATACATTCAGTGTATTTAGTGCCCAGCTCTGTATACAACACACATCAACACACACAACACATTAGCACCACAGCAGTGAAGAATTGCCAACCTCACTCTCTCAGAATCAGAATCCATTGAAAACCTCTCTGCCAGGCTTAGAGGTCACAGCTCCTTGCCTTACATCCCGGATCTATTCCCTGCCAGGTCAACCAAGGCTACAGCGTGATGGGAAACAGACCCAAACTGTCACCTCACATCTCACAGAGCTATCATATGTGAGGCAAGTGTGCTAACCATTATACTAACCAAACCATTAACTTACTACCAACCTACCTACTACTGCCACCACTAACCATTATATTTTATGTTTGTTATAAATGTTATTTATTTATTTATATATTTCATTTTCTGATAAATGAATTAGCACCACACATAAATTAGCGTTAACTAAATAAATAACATCATCAATCGGGATAATTACCTGATTGATGATGCTGTTCATTTAGTTAACGCCAATTTATGTGTGGTGCTAATTCATTGATCTGAAAACGAAATATATCAATGGAAAGCTAATAAATTCCGCTTCTATTGATAAGCTCCATGTTATAAGCTGTCTTGCAAAATTTTAAATGGCGACGAGTTTAAGTGAATATTAACTACTGTATTTTACGGTTTATGAGACTCACTTTTTTACAAAAAAATACCCTGAAAAATACTCGTGCGTCTTCCAAGACGAATGTTGTAGGAGGTTAGCTTAGGTAGCTATTCAATTCAGCCGTTTATATGATGTAACCTCAGTACTTATCTGTTACAAGTATTTCAAATACCATAAGACATTCAAATCAACTAATCTAAGACTAACTGATGTTTACTGCGGTAGTGGCGGGAGCCATTCCGCCTCGGCAGATTGGCGGCAACAGCCATTCCGTGTATAAGGAACTTTGTTTGTTACATTAGATAAAAGTTTGTATACTTATGTACGTCAGCGCCATTGGTATTGGCGCGAAACATGCTGCGCCAATACCAGTGGCGCGGAACAAAGCACCCTCCAAAACCTTGGTTCAAATCCGTCAATGGTATTGACGCGCGAGATGTAGACAAAGACGACTGACCTTGAGCTACTCGAGCTGTTTGAAAGCATTAGTCGGCCTTCGGCATTGACAGTGAGAGGATCTTGCTTTTTTTTTTGTTGCGTCACGCGTTTTGCAAAAATATTTAGCGCCAATATCAATGGCGGTGACTACATGCAGCCACCACAAATACTACACGCATACAGGAAAATTCAAACAATACGTGGTGAGTCGCAGGAGGCAGGCAACGTAGTGAGGCACGGGAGGGCGTTAGAGGTGTTTCTGACACTGGACAACAAAGCCAGATTCAGCTGATCGGCACGCCAGGCAGGCACGCAGCTGCACACCGCCGCGGTCGGGTTTGTTTACACTCCCGATGTTCGACAGGCGTGTAGGGTGGGTTGGGGATGTACCGTACACTTTTTTTTTTTAAATCAGGAAAAAAAAAATTGAGTGAAATCTGAATTTTTTTATTATGTATTACAAAATATAAGATATGGACTACATTATGTGTAAGGCACAACTCTGGCAACATGATAAAAGCAACTGAAAAATAGGCCCGAAAAAAAAACTAAAAACGTACGGACCATCCATAGGTGAGGACGCTCCATACAGAGATATTTATCGATAAGTAAAAAAAAAAATTGAAAATAAAAAAATCAAGCACAGTTGAATTAGGGCAACACATTTCATGAAATGGACCCTAGTGATGAAATCAAATCAATTTATATTAGCAATATAATAGTGCAAGCAATTTTAATCAATTAAAAAGTGAAAGTAAAAAAAAGTGAAAATAAATTTTGACTTTGAAGTTCCTGGATTTTTTTTTTTTAATATATATTTGCAATCATATTAATACTTTCATTACCCTACATAATGTACTTAATCATGGAAGTGCTTCTGTAGCACTTCCAGAAGGGAAACATAAATTAATAATTATTTATAATAAATGCAGATGATTTAATGCAATATTTGGCATATTTTAATTTGATTGAACTTAACACTGCTTGGAATTACCTTTAGAATGTAGATATAGGCCTATAGCCTATGTTCTTGTTCAGTTACTAAACACAAGAAACATACTGGTAAAACACCACAAGGATTATGAACAGATGAATGAAATCACTACTGTGATAGGTGTCACTATCTAATATTATGTTGCTGCATCCTACTTGACATTATTGAAAACACATAACCCATACCAGAATTTTAAATTTTTTGTTTACACTGTGGATGTTACGTACATTTAAAAACCACACTGTACGAAGTGTCCACATGATAGGGGTGGGCAAGAATCGTTATCTTGGAAATTCACGATTCCGATTCTTGAGGTTGGTGGAATCAGTGGAATCGATTCCGGAATCGTTAACTCTCGCGCGCCGCCTCTGCCTCTAGCTCGCCTCGCGCGCCGCATGGGAGGACCGATCAGTCTAGCACGAGATGATTCCGGAATCGTTAAGCACGCGACGATTCCGGAATCGTTAACTCTCCTGCGCTGCCAGAGAGCTGCTTCGATTCCATTCCGTGTAGCTCTTACGATTCATCCTGCCTTCTGCGCCCCGTTAGATTTATGAAGCATATTTTATTATTATTATTACTATTATTATTAATATTATTATTATTTATTTACTCTTATTATTATTAGTAGTAGTAGTAGTAGTAGCAGTAGTAGTAGTATCGTTATTCTTACTCCTGCATTGGATTTATTTGTTAAAAGTTGTGTGTATATATATATATATATATATATATATATATATATATATATATATATATATATATAATATATATATATAATGTATATAACAACTCTCTACGCTGCCACTGTTTACTATATAGAACTCAATGTGAAATATCTGTGGAATCGTTTCTGAGGAATCGATTCCGTTGAGTGGAATCGATTCCACTGCCTATGTGGTGGAATCGTCGGAATCGATTCCGGAATCGTTTCGCGCCCAGCCCTACCACATGACGCCATTCACATGTAAACCAACATTTCGGATCGTTCGTGTGGCTGGAATGTCTTTATATCCCTTTGGTACATCACAACTGAACACAATTCGATACTTAATACCTTACCCCCACACTGCTGGCATATTCATGAACACAAGAGACCATGAAATGGAGGCCAAATATTACATGGGACATGCCAAAAACAACAAAACTCACCTCTAAAATTATCCAAGCGCCGACCATCCAAATCTCTCCCGCTCAGCTGATCGAACCCCTTTTCTCTTACTACATTTATACGGTAACTATCCTAAACCTATAAATATGGCCAAGGGAGCATTTGTACGTTACATCCATATGTACGGTATCTCCCCAACCCACCCTACATGTTCAGTCAGCCAACATGACGATTTACGTATGCTATCGCATACAAGCTAGAAAATAAAAATGGCTGATGAGCAGTGCTGAATGAAGATAATGAATAGTGAGTGTGTTCTTGTGTGAAAATGACTACGTAACGTATATCAGACAACAGTTTTGGTGGTCTGGTTTTGGTTTTTTTCTTTGAAATTTCTTTCCAAAATCAGGGTGCGTCTTCCAAGATGCAGCGTCTTATAAACCGTAAAATACGGTAACCCTTTCACTGCTGGACACATAATATTTTACATACGGTCACGGCTGGGCTCGGGGAGACTAATTGATTTTGTCAGGTATACTTAGTTTTTGAGGGTGCAGTTTTATGATAAGGGAGGATGGAAAGTGTCCTACCGTAGATAACACTAGTCGCCAGGCGCCAAATATTACGAATTATAGCATTACTACTGATTTGTCTGTGCCACTGAAGATGATACACAGTAGTTTATATCATGACTGTATAATCTACCCTGTTTCAGTGTTGTTTTATGCTTTGTATCTGCAAGTATTTACGGTTTCAAATTTCCGTACTAGTTTTTTTTTCGGGTGACGGCGGGAGGACACTCAGAACATAAACACTAGCTGGCGATCTTAGTGTAGCTCTGTTACCAACGTTGCCACAAGGTTATATTTTTGTAATTTGTTCATTTATAGCCGTAATATGACACAGATGAAGACAAAATGACACTCTCCAGAAAGCCCCTTCTAACTTTCCTGAAATCATGGATGTAGAAATGTAACTATTAACGCCACCACACGTCTGTAAATAAGAAGAAAACTTTGTCCTGGCGACTTTAGTGTTATCTATGATACCAGGGGTGATAAGGGTCGGCATGATAAGGGGTGATAAACAGTCAGCATGAAGACAAGGGTACCCCTGTGTCTTCCTGCTGACCTTCGTCGCTGCTCTTCATTCTGAAATATATCCCTTTTATGGTACCCTTCCTCAGTTGACGAAGGTCGTTGCTCGACCTTCATCATGACTCTTGGTACGGGCAGAGAGCTTCTTCGAGAGGTGTCACTCGGACAATTTAACATTGCGGCCATTTTGTTTTCATGGACGACAGCGATCCTAGCGGAGGGAGGCCTCTGTGTTTGTTTATACAAAATTTAATGTCGCCCCACCACAGCGGCTCGTTCTGTGGCTCTGTGCTGCATTTGGGTGCAGTGACAAGAAAAGCGTGCACAAACGGCTCCATTTCTTTCGGTTTCCCAAAGGTAAAGAAAGGCAGGTACAGATGTACTTGTGTTATGATGTTAAATATGTAATAAAATGCAAACAAACTGAAAATAGTCTTGAGGTACAGACGAGATTGGATTTTGTAGGGAAACAGCAATGTGAGCATGACCCCGCCTGACCTGGCCTAAATCTAACCAAGTCCCGCTGACCGGGACAGTGCTACCTACCGTAGATAACACTAAAGTCGCCAGGACAGCGGGTTTTTTTATGTACAGACGTGTGGTGGCGTTAATACTTACATTTCTACAACTATGATTTCAGGAAAGTTAGAAGGGGCTATCTGGAGAGTCTGTGTCATTGTGTGTCTTCATCTGTGTCATATTACGGCTATAAATGAACAAATTACAAAAATATCAACCGAGTTGCGACCTACACTAAGATCGCCAACTAGTGTTTATGTTTAGTGTCCTCTCGCCGTTGTCGTCGCCCGAAGAAAAAAAACTAGTAGCGAAATTTGAAACTGTCTATACTTGCAGATACAAAGCATAAAACAACACTGAAACAGGGTAGATTATACAGTCATGATATAAACTACTGTGTATCATCTTCAGTGGCACATGAAAATCAGTAGTGATGCTATAATTCGTAATATTTGGCGGCTGGCGACATTAGTGCAGGTGGCGACCATAGTGTTATCCATGCTATTTTATTGATTTTTGACAGATTAAGAGATCGTCTCAAAGTAGGAATATTTTTATTTATTTACAATCATTTAAAAGCCTGAATCAGATGGTGTAATGCCTGTCTGCCCCTGGTATGTGTATCGCCGCCACAAATACAGCGATACAAATGAATAATCGATGCTGCAAGTGCAACAAATTGGCTAGCCTACATGTATGCTTGTATCATGCACACATGTACACAGTAATACAAAACCTTGGTCATGGGATCGTACAGTGTCATATATCGTAACAGGTCAGGTGCTCAAGGTCACAGGTCCTAGAGATAATCCGGAAATACCGAGGATTGACCTGGCCCGGCCTCACCACAACCACAGCATAATGGCATAGCATAGCAGTTTTTGGCTACGTTTAACCTAAAATCAATCCCTCCAACCCCCCAAACGCAATTTTTTCCCCCCCAAATGGGAAGAAACTCCAAATTTAGGGGAAACTCCCAAGTCTGGGAACCCTGTAACCACTTCAGTTCACTATTTTAACGTAATACTACATATATTTGCGTCTTGGGGTATTGAAAAGGCACAACACCGTGCACAGTAATGATATACGCATTTTGACACTTTAGATGGGGCCACCCATCCGCTTGGCGGCGCCACCAGTTCAAAATCCAAAATGGCGCGGCCCAAGTGACTCCTCTCGAAGAAGCTCTCTAGTTCAGCAGTTGTGGGTCGGGAGTCTGGCCTTTTTCAACGGCACTCCCTGACGTGTTTCTTCTTGTTGTCTGGGTCTTTATGTAGTTGTCTTCTCTTATTCCATATGTGGAAATTATCCACCAACCACCCTCTCATAATTGGTAGAGTGGTGATTTGTCCCCCCCCCCCTTGTGAGGGAGGTATTGTCCGCTCATCAAAGGTGAGTAGGAATGTATATATATAATTATAATGGTAATGGGTAATAATTAAGGTAATTTGAGTAAGTAATAAGTATTGGGATAGAATAATTGAACATTCCCAGTAATATTAAGCATTTGCACCTTAAATAATTAAGTACCTTGGTTGGGGCAGCCGGTCATTGGCTGCCGCCCATTAGATACTAGCCACCGAGATTAATGTACGTGGCTGGGTATTGGTGGCCGCTGCCGCCGCCCACCGGAGAGAATCGGTACACTCCTAACCCTCCTTGAGAGAACACCATCTCTTATTAAATATATACGTGAATTTGTATATATGAGAGAATTGTATATACTCTTTGTACACAGTGTTAAAAACAATAGGACGTGTTTTATCAATCAATCAATCATTGGGGGCATACGCCGGGGGGCGCGTCGCCTCGCCCACCCTACGACGCCACTCCCGGGGGTCACCACGCGCGAGTTCCCATGCAGGCTCCTTTCCCATACCAAGCAGCTCTCGACAAGAAACATCAACTTGCCCCAGCCACGAGCCTTGTGGGCGCCCCCTTGGCCTCCTCCACGCCGGATTGTCTCTTACAGATACAACCCGATGGGAAGGATCGGTTTCAGGGTAGCGTGCCACATGCCCATATAGCCGAAGTTGGCGCTGACGGACTATGCAGGTAATAGGCCTAGATTCAGTCTCATGGTGCAATCGCTGATTTGACACGTAATCATCCCAGCGATACCCCATGATTCTGCGAAGACACTTATTACCAAAGGCATTGATTCGTCTCTTCAAGTCACTATTTAGTGTCCATGTCTCACAACCATAGAGTAAGACAGGGCTCACAAGCGACTTGAAGATCCGGATCTTTGTCCTCCTGCACAGGTACCGACAACGCCAAATACTCCCGCTGAGCGAGTCCATAACACCGTGGGCTATGCCAATCCGCCGTAAGACTTCTTGACGTGACCTGCCGTCATTATGGACTGCGCTACCAAGGTATGTAAAACTTTCCAAGATCTCAATGTCCTCGCCACACGCATGAACAGACTGTACTGCTTCATCTAGTAAGTCTCCAAACACCTGGACCTTGGTCTTGAGCCAGGAGACCTCAAGTCCCAAAGGCTTTGCCTCCTCGTGCAGCGCCTCGAGAGCCATCACCAGGACCTCCAGCGACTCAGCAAAGATTACTGCATCATCGGCAAAAACAAGATCAGTGATCTTGGTGTTGCCGACGGATGCTCCACAATCACTTTGATCTACAACCTTGTCCAATATCCAGTCCATACAAGCGTTGAAAAGTGATGGGGCAAGGACGCACCCTTGCCTCACTCCTGTATTCACAGGAAAGAAGCTGGATACACCTGCCCCACACTTCACAGCACTCTGTCCCAGAATACAGACCAGTTATCCAACCAATAGTCCTTGCAGGAATCCCTCGAAGTCGCAGAAGATCCCAGAGTGACTCACGATGCACTGAGTCAAACGCCTTCTTGAGATCAACATAGGCTGCAAGCATCTCCTGTCGAAACTCACGTCGGCGTTCCTCCAGGACACGAAGCGCTAGGATACGGTCCGTTGTTGACTTACCAGGCGTGAACCCAGACTGCTGAGATCTCTGATGCTTCACCAGAGGACTGCAAATTCGTGTCAGCAATAGATGGGCAAGCACCTTGCCTGGTACGCTGAGCAGTGTAATACCGCGGTAATTGTTGCAGTCCTGACGGTCCCCTTTCCCTTTCCAGATAGGGACGACCAGCCCCCTTTTCCAGTCAGGAGGAATGGTACCCGATTGCCACACGGCAGTCAGGACAGCATGCAACCCGCGGATCATGGCCTCACCCCCAGCTTTGAGGAGCTCCGCACTGATATTACAAACACCAGTTGCCTTTCCCCCCTTCAACTTTGCTACAGTCTCTCTGACTTTGTCAAGAGAGGGTGCGGTTTCGTCAATGGGAGGATCGGCATCCACTGCCTGTAACCCAGTGGTGTGAAGCTGCTCAGTTGGAGGGTCCACCGTGAACAACTGCCCAAAGTACTCAGCCCAACGAGCCATCTCGTGTCTTATCGACATAGCAAATATCAGTGCCGCGTCTATTAAGCCTGAATAGCTTCCTTGACACCTCAATGATTATAATCGCCGCGCTGTGATGGTTTGATGAACCACTCTACGCCAACCACAATAACACCTCCACCTCTGCACTTCACCTGCGGCCTCGATCACGGCTACCACTTCGGATCACAAGACAGGCAGTATTAATCAAAAGCCTACAGCTATTTCAACCCACTATCCACCGATAAGTATCCTAGTTAGTTGATTAGCTGGGGTATTGTGTCGGGATGAGATAGACGATGGGTTTTGATTAGGTAAGACTCCAAATTAATATATTGCTTGTAGCATAAATTTCTACACCATAAAAACTGTTGATTATTCTTTTTGCTTCTTCCACATTCCCATCTCCAAACAAATACTCCCCCACTATATCAGTCACAGCGGTCGCCACGGCGTCAAGCCAAGGCCACGTGGTGCATCCTGACCTCAGGACGGTTCTCTTATTTATCACTTTTTATCATGTTATTCTTTATTTCTTCACCTTTGTACGGGTGTTGTTGTATTTAGCATATTTTTTAATAATCGAAAAGTATATCAAGTTGTGTTATAATGACTTTTACATTTTCTTTTTGTGATCTTGAAATTTTTGAAGGGGGAGTAACGCTAGATATAAGCAGGCTGATGAAGGATGCAGGAGGAGAATAATGAGGCTATAAAGAAGCAATGCAATGTTATGAAGACTATTGGCGAGGCAGGTGAAGGCAGAGAGAGCTCTGAGCCTCTGACTGTGGCAAGGAAAGCAAATGACCAACAACTGTGACGTCAAGCCTGAAGATACACACAAACAAAGGTCTTTACCAAGCACACATTTATTGAAAGTCACACCTGCACTGCCAACCCAACAACTGCTGGGGCCATTACTCCCTCACATAACACAAGGGCACGGCTGCCACCACACATGTAAAACACTGCCCACCACCACCACCCATTGCCACACAGGACACACTCCCACAGGCACGGGTATAACCACACTTGTCCACACAACACACCACCTTAAAAGTGGATCATCACGTGCCTGGCAATATCCTTCTTTGTCTTGAAACACTTGCTACAAATATCACACTTGAACTCCCGCAAGCCAGTGTGTCTAAAGGTGTGTTGGTTGTGTTCAGAACTGGTATAAAACCTTTTCCCACACTCTAAACATTCATGATTCTTAACACCACTGTGTTTCAAGGTGTGTTTGGTGAGGTCACTGTTTCTAGAAAATCTTTTCCCACACTCTAAACATTCATAATTCTTAACACCACTGTGTGTCAGGGTGTGTTTGGTGAGGTCACACTTTCTAATAAATCTTTTCCCACACTCTAAACATTCATAATTCTTAACACCACTGTGTGTCAGGGTGTGTTTGGTGAGGTCACACTTTCTAATAAATCTTTTCCCACACTCTAAACATTCATAATTCTTAACACCACTGTGTGTCAGGGTGTGTTTGGTGAGGTCACTCTTTCTAGCAAATCTTTTCCCACACTCTAAACATTCATAATTCTTAACACCACTGTGTGTCAGGGTGTGTGTGGTGAGGTCAAACTTTCTAGTAAATCTTTTCCCACACTCTAAACATTCATAATTCTTAACACCACTGTGTGTCAGGGTGTGTGTGGTGAGTTCACTCTTTTGAGTTAACTCTTTCCCACACTCTAAACATTCATAATTCTTAACACCACTGTGTGTCAGGGTGTGTCCGGTAAGGTGAGACTTTGTAGTAAATTTTTTCCCACACTCTAAACATTCATGATTCTTAACACCACTGTGTGTCAGGGTGTGTTCGGTGAGGTTATACTTTCTAGCAAATCTTTTCCCACACTCTAAACATTCATAATTCTTAACACCACTGTGTGTCAAGAAATGTCTCTCAAGCTTACTCTTGTAATTAAATGTTTTGTCACACTGCTGGCACTTCAGCTCACTGTCAGCCTTGTGGTCTGAGCTGCCAGCCTCCAGGTGATTCTTGCCATCACACCTGTGCCTCCCCACACCTGAGGCAGACTGATCCTGCTGCTCCCGGCCACTCATGCAGCTGCCCGGCCCCACAGCCTCCACCGCAGCAATACTCTCGCCACCACACGCGACGGCCGGTCCTGCGGGAACCCTCGGGGATGCCGGAGCGACCCGGGTCAGTGCCGGGCGGAGCGGCCGGCTTGGACTGTGACCTCAGCACCTGCAACAGTGGTGACAGTCAGGACACAGAGAGCCACGCGCTGCCCTGACACACTGCACAGGACGGTGAACCCTTCACTCAGTATTGTGGTGCCGCAAACTGGTGTCCACACTCAGGCCAGGGAATGGTACTGAAACAAGCATAAATCACACATCAAGGTGATGCCAGGATGCAGGCGGGACTTCTGGCACTGTGACCTTCAAGAGTTCATGTGGAGAACCTAGGTGCTCATATTTCCCTGCACTAGCCAGTGTTATGATAAAGGCAATCTGAATAATGCTGTGTTCTTTGATCTTTATACAGTCCTACACATATCACATTATCTGAAAGCACATCAACTTCTATCAAAAGAAAAGAAAATGCTTGTCCTCGGGATAGTAAGGTGATTTTTCGGTTTTAGGCATCCCGCGATTTCCAGGCCGAAACTCCATTTTCCTGAATAGTTTGATGAATTTTGAAAGAATCCGGGGTATTATTTTACGGTGGCACCAAACTTCCCTACACAATTGGGAGCATGGTTTTTGTTTACCTTATTGTATTCTAAGAGACTTTTTCTCATTGAGCTTTCCGTCGCAAATCAATAGTTTCGGAGATATAGAACATTTTAGGTGGGGGGAGGAAAATGTCTCCTTGTTTACACAATGCCTCCCTCTTCCTCTTCTTGTGACCTGCATCGCTTTTGTTTGGTATTTTATTAACCTTTTTATTATTGGACCCAGTTAGGAGGTTAAAGGTAAGGTAAGGTAAGGTAAGGTACGGTAAGGTAAGGTAAGGTAAGGTAAGGTTCAGGTTAGGTAGCCACGGGTGCGCCTCCGTAACAAAAGCGATGCAGGTCACAAGAAGAGGAAGAGGGAGGCATTTTGTAAACAGGGAGACGCATTCCTCCTCCCACCTAAAATGTTCTATATCTCCGAAACTATTGATTTGCGACGATTTGCTCATGGAGAAAATGTCTCTTAGAATACAATAAGGTAAACAAAAACCATGCTCCCAATTGTGTAGGGAAGTTTGGTGCCATCGTAAAAATTTGCCGAATCCGGCACTCATCCTTGTCGGCAATCACTGTTTGTTTACAGGTGTGGGGGGTGCCCGCCCCGTCCCGCAACCTTGCTCCGTTTCACACTGCAGAAGTAATGATAATTTTCTTTTTTTCCTGATACCACCTGTTACTAAAGCAAACGCCACCTCTAACCTAACCTAACCCGAAAAATTTTGGTGCCGGTCATTCACCAATTTTGAAGATGAAACTTGTCATACTGCAGTGTTAATGCATTACAAGGCACGTAGTTATAACCATCCTCAACTTGTAGATCTGACCATTTGCAGTAATTCTAACCGTAATATTCCGCAGGAGTTTGCGGCGCCAGCCAGCCGCGGCAGCCGGGCAATCGCGCACCATCACATAAGCTTATTTAACCGTAATAACTAAAAAAACCCACCTAACCCAAACCTTTCCAAACCTATCCTAACCGAAAACAAACCTAAATCTAACATAACCAAACCTAAACGTAACCTAACCTACCGTAGATAACAGTGAAGTCGGCAGGTGCCAAATATTACGAATTATAGCATCACTACTGATTTTTATGTGCCACTGAAGATGTTACACAGTAGTTTATATCATGATTGTATAATCTACCCTGTTTCAGCGTTGTTTTATGCTTTGTATCTGCAAATATAACGCGCATTTTGCTTCTCACGTTTTTCTTTGCGCGATGACAGACAGTAAACAGTAGCCTTTCGGGCGACAGGACGCAGACTTGCCAGATCTTTCAAACTTGAATAGAATTTGCTTTCACGTTGGCAGAGGAATTTTTATATATCCAAGCATCTTCCGCAGCTAATATAATAGAGACTTGTTTTACTTTACCTCTAATTTCCCTGAATTCCCCAGAGTGGCGACTCAACTGTTGGGTTAAAATACTAGCTGGCGACTTTACTGTAGTAGGTATAGTGAGGTCGCCACTCGGTTTTATTTTTGTCATTTGTTCATTTATAGCCCTAATATGACACAGATGAAGACACAAAATGACACAGACTTTCCAGATAGACCCTTCTAGCTTTCCTGAAATCATGGATGTAGAAATGTAAGTATTAACGCCACCACACGTCTGTAAATAACAAAGAAACGTAGAACTGGCGACTTCACTATTATCTACGGTAGCTATTACTATATAAAAATAAGCGTTATATTTTTGGTTTCTGCAAGTGAATAAGTACTGCACAATATACTGAGGCGAAAATAATAAGAGAAAAAGTAAGCTGTAAGGCCTGTGGAGCCCGCCAACTCCTGCGCAATATTAACCTTTCAAACATCTACAACAACCGTCGGAAATAAAAAATAACAAGGGGGCCCGAGGGCTAAACCCCCCCAGCGAGGGGGGTAGGTCACGGAATCAAAGCCCAGGTTAGGTTAGTGAACTAGCGGGGGTGTCTGGGGGGGGCATTTGTGTCAGGAGCGTATGGGTCAATAAAGAGTATTGTACTAAACTGCAGATTTACCACGAAACTATTTCTTTCTGATGTTTGGATGCGTATTGAATGAATCTGGCACTCGTTTTTGTCGGCAATTTAATGTTTGTTTACAGGTGTGGGGGTGCCCGCCCCGCCCCTCCCGGCCCGCCCCGCAAACCTTGCTCCACTTCGCACCGCCGTAGTACATAATGACTACACACAACCCTCGATTTGCCGGACTAATTGGGGGGAGCACTGGTCCGGGAACCGCAAACGTCCGGGAATCGCAAAAGTCCGAGGCTTTTACCCACCCAATATCAACTACCCCGCCGCGGACTTTTACCACACTTTGTCTAGCACTCATACGTCATGTGCCATACAATACATACATATAACATACAAAACATGGTTTAATATACATGTACAGGTACTAACAACATATGATTGCAAGTATTTACATTGTACTTACTGTATTGTATTGTAGGAAGGATGTAGGTGTATGCCGTGATCGTATAGTGGTGCCCCGAATAGCTAGAAAAACTATTCAAGATCAGACACAACATCCATCGGTGACGCTGTACCACCACTGGAGTCGTGTTGAGCTGTAGGTAAGCTGGCAGGAGAATTTGAGTGCCCTGCATCAGGAGTAGGCAAAACGTACCGATGCTGTGATCGTATAGTGGTGCCCCGAATAGCTAGAACTATTCGAGATCAGACACAACATCCATCGGTGGCGCTTTACCACCACTGGAGTCGTGTTGAGCTGCAGGTGAGCTGGCAGGAGAAGGTGAGTGCCCTTCTTCAAGAGTAGGCAGCTGGGCGGTGGCAGACTGGCTGGGCCTAGTTCAGGAGTAGGCGGCTGGGCGGGGGGTAGACTGGCTGGGGCCTGGTTTAGGAGAAGACAGCTTGGCATTTGCGTGGCTTGAAGAAAGTATCAATTTTCGATTGATGGCCAGCCTGGTACTGCTCCACAATAATTTGTGCACGGAGCAGGCGTAGCTGGTCGTAATGCTCCTGGATGTGTGGCTTGTTGCTGTTTGCCACGTACTGAAGTAGCTTATCAGCATACTCCTGGATCTCAGACATCTTAACCTTTTGTGGCTGCTCGACGTCACTGCCCTCACTGTCGCTGCTCTGCCCCCCAGTCACTGCTGCCACTATCTGTTCCTCTGATAAAATTTCATGCCCCTCTGCTGCTTCGTTTTCTTCTATCCACTCATGAACGTCATCAAGCGTAACTACATTTCCCCCAGCCTTATAGAGAAGCGAATGAAAATCTGAAGCCTCAAATCCATGAAAATCAAAGTCCAAATCCTCGTCCATAAATAACTTTTTCCACGCGTTGCTAAGAGTGGTAAGCTTCACCTCGCCCCGTGCCTCATTCATGTTGTAGATGGCGGAGCGGATGTTGTAAGCCTTTATATTATCCAAGGTTCTCTTCCCTCTCGTATCCTCTTCCATGTCTGCCTCAGTCTCCCTGATAACCAGTACTTCATCAAGATATTTCGCTGATACCGCCGCTTAAAAGCACTGATGACTCCTTGATCCATGGGTTAGATCAAGGATGTGGTATTTGGGGGCAAAAACATGCACCTAATCCTTCCATCAGCACTCTGCAAAATATCCTCGTGGGGTGGGCGGGAGCATTGTCGAGCAAAAACTAATGCCTTCACTTCTGCAGGCGGGATCTTCAGAACCCTTTCTTGGTGGTTCCTTATCTCAGGCAACAGGTGATGCTTGAACCAGTCTTCACATATCCACGAGGTGAACCAAGCTTTCTTGGAACTATAATAATGAACAGGAAGATGGTGCATACAGTCCTTGAGAGCCCTGGGTTTAGCAGACTTCCCTACAATTGCGAGTTTCAACCTGTGTGTACCAGACGCATTACCACCACACATCACAGATAGCCGCTCTTTATTTATTTTTTCTTTCCTGGTACCTTACGTTCATTCTTCCTTGCTTGGGTGTTATTAGGCATGGACCCCCAAACATCACTCCAGTCTCATCTATATTGTAAATTTGACTTAAGGACAGTTCTTCCTGTTTGATTATATCAATTAACTTTAGCCTAAATGGTTGGGACACTTTCTGTATCGGCACTAGCAGACTCGCCTAACACTTTTACATTATGGATGCCATGGCGTTTCCTGAACCGCCACAGCCAGCCATCACTCGCCTGAAAATCATTCATCCCCATGTGTGCAGCAAGCTTCCCAGCACTTGCAGCCAACTCCTCACCTCTCACAGAGACACCACAAGAACGCTGCTGTACATACCATTGTAGACGGCAGCATCCAAAAACGACACTCTTAGAGGTTTCATATGCTTTCTACCACCGTCACTCTTATCTACCCCGGACACAGAAAATTTTACAGCAAAAGTCTGCAACTTATCTTTGCATTTTCTGATATCAGAAACAGTCTCTTTTTTTATCCCATGATCCACGCAAACCTGTGCACCGTCTTCCCGGCCTCAAGTTCCTTTATTACCTCAAGTTTTTGCGAACACAGAGAGGTGCACGGGCTTTCGTGTGCGCTTGGTCACGTTCTTGTAGGTTTGGGGGTGCCATCCTGAACGCAAAGCAAAGGTTAAAGCAAAGAAACCACGGCAGACAACCTTGCACCGCGAGGCAATAAATGTAAACAAAACATGAGACAAAAGTGTCAGCTGCAATGGCAGAACAGCTGAGGCGATGCAGGTCATAAGAGGAAGAAGAGTAAGGCGCTCGTAAACGCTTGTCTCTCGCCTCCCTATGAACAACATGTCATTATCTCCAAAAGTAATTTGCAAAGTTATTTTAAGTATTTGCAAGTAATTTGCAAAAGTAGATTTGCGACGGAAGCTCATAGAGAGAATGTTTCCTAGAATTCAATAAGGTATACAGAAACCACACTCCCAATTGTGTAGGCAATTTCGGTCCTATAGTAAAATAAAACCAGATCTGTGAAGGTCTGGAAGAAAAAAACCCACGAATAAGGGCGGAAAAGGACTCTAGAATTTTACCAAACGATGCGGTGATGACGGAGACGATAACCTCCGTCAGCTGACGAGGAAACATTGCGTCATCGATGGTGCCTCTCCCTCTCGCTTATTTCTCCCCTTTATGGCGGCTTTTCACATGTTTCGATGCTGTTTATAAGTTCTACGAGATGCCATCCTGAACGTAAAGTGAAGGTAAGGCAAAGAAACCAAAAAGAAAGAAAAGGCAAAGAAAGGGAGACAGCCTTGCACCTTGAGGCAATAAATGTAAACAAACATGACCGCTGAGCATGCTGGCGGGTGGCGCGGACACTGACCAGGGGTGACAGGAGAGGCTTGGACCGCCGGACAACTTTTTCGATTTACGAACAGGACCAGGCATTTCAACGTATATTATAAAAAAAAAAAAAAAAAAAAAAAAAAAAACATGAACCTCAGATTTTGTCCGGCAAATCCGATATCCGGCAAATCGAGGTCCGGCAAATCGAGGGTTGTGTGTATTTGCTTATTTTTTATATATCACCTTTTTCATGTTCATGATTTTAGACTTTTAAAAGCCCACTACCGATACAATACCGGAGAAAACACCACCAACCGTTCTGACCCGACTTTGCAGTTGTTGTCGGCGCCAGGCAGGTGTGTGAACCCAAAAGTTGTTTCGTGGTCTATATGAAACCATAGTAGTTTCGTACACTCAGCTCAGAGTTGAACTTGATTACTACAGTTACGAATCGACACCAAGTATTTACGAAAAAACTCAAAATCAGTGTACGAAACAACTAACAAAACTTGGGTACGAAACCACTTGTGCACGAAACTCCCTGTGAGCGTGTCCTTACCCAGGGCTGCGGGGAGGAGTGTGTGTGGTAGCAAGCTCTCTGGTGGTAGTGGCCCCTGGAGGTGACGGAAGGGCGTGGCTGAGCGTGTTATCCCA
Organism: Chionoecetes opilio; assembly: GCA_016584305.1. Classification (NCBI taxonomy): domain Eukaryota; kingdom Metazoa; phylum Arthropoda; class Malacostraca; order Decapoda; family Majidae; genus Chionoecetes; species Chionoecetes opilio. The sequence continues at coordinate 101,443 of JACEEZ010023257.1, forward strand.
GGCTGCCCCAAGGATATGATATAACGTCTTTCTAATAGCCTTGTTTTGGCTGCCCCGTCACACAACATGCCGTCCTTCCCTCACAGCACTCACATCCATAGTAAATACACTTAGTAGGAGCAGAAAGCTCTCTGATAGGAGCACGAAACTCTTCATTTTTTAATTATTGGAAGTGATGTCACGCATTGAGTAATAAGATACGTAAGAGGCCTCTTCCATTTGTGCCCAAGTTCCAGGAACCAGTTCTTTCAGTTCAGGGTTGGGTTCAGTTGTTCTTGTTTTAGGGCTGCGAGGATCCCTTGGGGAACACTATGAGCCCTGGTGATGTCCTATGATGTTATCACAGGCGTGGTAGTTGACCTGTCCTCCTCAGGAAGGGACAGGTGAGGCGGATGACGGCGTGTTGCCGTGAGGGGTGGACGCCCGCCGCCGCCAGCAGGGTGGGCAGGTCAAAGGTGGTGACGTTCAGGGCGATGAGTTGAGACTGTAGCACTACACGGTGGGAGTGGAAGCGCGGACACTGCAGCAGAAAGTGTTCAATAGTCTCCGGAACATTCATGCACCAGGGGCAGTGGGGGTCAGGGGACAGACGAAGACGGTGCAGGTGAGCCGTGAGTGTCGTGTGCCCCAGGCGGAGGCGGGTGAGAGTGACTTCAAGAACACGGGACTTTTTCCTTATCCACGGCTGGGGGGAAGAGTCACTGCGGTATTGGCCCATGGAGGTGGTGCGGAGGGCATCGCCGAGCGTGTTGTTCCAGGTGGAGCGGCAGACCCGGGGGATGAGGCGTGTGGCCGCGGAGAGCGGTGTTGAGATGAAATCGGCCCCCTTCGTAAATTGTTCCGCGGACGCTTATTTAACCTAAATAACTCTACAAAACCTAACACAAACCTATCATAAGCCTAACCTAACCTAAACCAGACCTAAACATAACTTAAATATAACTAAACCTAAACCTAAAAACTATGTTTGCCGATCTGAGGGGCGATCTGATAGAATTTTTTTTAAAGTGGTTAAAGGGATATTATAAAGGCGATGTAGGAAAAGTTCTTACAGCTAGTAACCAGGGTAGAACACGCAGTAACGTACTCAAGCTGGAAAAGCGTAGATATAGAAAGGAAATAGGGAAAAAATGGTTCATAAGTAGGGTGGTAAATGACTGGAATGGACTCAGTCGTCAGGTGGTCAATGCGGAGTCAATAGGGAGTTTTAAAAGGAGACTAGCAGAGCTGGGCACGTTCCTGGATTTGGGGTAGTCCGTACCTGTACTTCCGTACTTCGGGACGCGGGTCGTCCGTACCTGTACTTCCGTACCTTATTTTACTTTGTTCTGTCCGTACCCGTACCTCCGTACCTCCGTACCTGTACCCTATAACTATTAAAACGCGCCTGAAAAAATATAGTCAGTACCTCAAAAATAAAACAAAATACAAGGCTATAATACATCAGAGCTTCATAAATATATATAGCAATATATATTTACCATCAAATAATCATCAAATCAATTAAAATAAAATTTGTCTCCAGTCTTCACAGTTCACAAATGAGTGAAATGACTAATTAGTTTAAATCACAAGTTTATTCTAGAGTGTATAACTCCTACTCCACTTCCTTCTCCTCCTTGTACTGCTGCTACACCTCCTTGTAGCCTAGGAGGTGCATGTTGCCCCTCACAAACACCAGCTGCTCAAAGTTTATGTTGCTGAGGCTGGACCTCTTCGGCCGCAAGATGTCTCCCGCGGAGCTTTACAATTAGATTTGTCTTACTTCTCAAGGTGCCACAGCATAGCCTTTAGCTGTCTGGTGCCCTCCTGCCTCTTCCTCTGATCCTCCTGCTCAGTCCCACTCTCCTCTATGTCCTGGGTGAACAGCTGGGAGGAGTCCAGCTCCACGTCAGACAAAGAAATATCTGACGTCCCCTGTGGTGTATGGGTTGGACGCAGATGGTGCAGGCGTGCTGGTTCTGTAGCTCCACACTACTACAGCTACTATCCCCAGACACACTCCTGCTCCTGTCGCTATCACTCTTTTCACGTATTTGTCCATGTTTAGTTGTAAACACTAAACAGTAAGCAATAGCAGTGAAACTTTGAAACGCGTTGCCGGGTGATGTGACTGTAAACATTGATCTTGATCTTGATCTTGATCTTGATGTTACAGGTGGCCTTTTCTTCATAGGCCAGGCCTTTAAACCGGCTGCACCTGTAGTCTTGTTCTTGTTCTTGTTTTAGGGCTGTAGAGTCTATTGTTATTTCTCATATACCACATTCTTTCAAAAACTCTTTCACTGTCTCAATCATCCGTCCACTTGTCTCACCACACAGTCCAGCCAGTAATAACATCCATTCTCTTCCTGTCCTTTCAACCACCTCGTTCATGTCACCTCCCATTTCAGTCAAAACCACCCGATCATTTCCATTCTCTCCCCGCTATACTTCTCACATTCTAGTATCACATGTTCCACTGTTTCATCCTCACCCATGTCACACATCTGGCACACTTTGCTGCCTGACTCGGACCATCTATAGTTCCTTGCATTGACATCTAAGCACTGTGTTCTGCTTGGAAGAGAAGGTCGCCACCCCGGGTTCCATCATACACACTTTCATACGCTGGTGCCTCTTTCTCCTTATAACCATTCTAGTGTTTCTTTTGCTCCATCTCATTTTTCCACTTACTCAGCCCCACATACTTCACTACTCTATCGATCTCAGTTTTCCACTTTCTCACATCCCACTCAAGGCCTTCTTCATCACCATTCAACATCTTCCATTCAATTACATTCGGTCTTCCATCTATCAGTTGATACATCCACCAAAATCGCAATCCACTTCTTTCTTACCATTTTTTGGCATCGCTTCCCCCATTTACTACTACATTCACTCCACAAATAAACTTTCGTGCCAATTTGTGTCCTCCATTCGTTCCAGTCTGATCTTTATACCTGAGTGTTGCTTCGAATGTCTCTCCCTAAATGTACTCCATCCCATGTCCCTCTTAAACCTTCAGTCGCTGCATATCTGGGTGCATTCAGGCCATTCTTGCTACTTTATTTTGTCCCACTTCCAATATCTCTATTTCACTCTCATTCCATGCAATCACCTCCATACCATACATAATGCTTGGGACAGCCACACTTTTCCACACTTCCCTCAACACATCATACTGCTTGCCCTCATCCTTGCCACACTCCCAAGTCGACCAACCACTGATTGGCCTGGCTGATCTTTTCAGCCTTTGCTTTTCCACATCCATTGGAACTAATGCAATCCCTAGGTACTTGTATTCACTAGTTGTTCTAATTCATTTTCTCCCAGTCTCCATGTAGCGTTTCTGTCATCCTCTGTTATATTTACTATCATCACCTTACTTTTCTCACGGCTAAATTTTACTCCAAAGTCTCTCCCATATCATTCACCACATCTAACAGGCTCTGGAGTTCCTCGGCCGACTCACTCATAACTACCATATCATCTGCATACATTAACAAGCTTATTTTGTCATTTCCTACTCTCACTCCTGCATCCATTCTTCTCATCTTACTGCCAGTTCCTCAGTATACAAACTAAACAAGGTTGGGGGACAGAGTGCATCCTTGCCTAACACCTCTCTCATCCTCACCCATTCTGTTTCTATACTACCTAGCCTATATTTTGCTCTAGTGTCTTCATACATGCTTCTCACTATGTTCACTATCTTTTGGCTCAACCCAACCTTTTCCAAAACCTTGCATAACATTTCTCTGTTTACTCTATCATAGGCTTTCTCAATGTCTAGGAACCCAAGGTACAGTGGCTTTCCCTCCCTTTCCTTCTTTTCAATTATTTCATTCACCACAAACATGTTGTCCTCTGCCCTCCTATCCACTCGAAAACCATTTTGCTCCTCACCTAAAACCATAGCTCTCTCCAACCATTTACACAACCTTCCTTCAACACTGCACTAAAAACTTTACTACTGTATTCATTAGGGCTATTGGTCTATAGTCTTCAATTCATTCTTACTCTTGTATCCTCCTTTATGCAATAGGGTTACTCTACATTCATTCCATTTTCTAGGCACCCTTTCTTCTTCCCACACACGGTTAAATAGGTCAGTCATCCTGTCAATCACCACCTCACCCCCATTCTTGTACATCTCATATGGTATTTCATCCGGGGCCTGCTGCTTTTTCATTTCTTTTGCCTCCTTACACACTTCTCTACTTCATCCCTGCTAATCCATTCATTCAACTCTTCCGCATCTTTTCTTTCCAACGTTATACATTCTGGTCTTACGTCAAAGATTTCACCCACGCCTCCTATGTCTTCCCAAAAGTTTTTTATAACCTCTTTGATTTTTGTTCATCTGTTACACATTCAGCATTACTTTCAATGCTTTCACATCTTCATTCCCAGCCATCTTTTCCCTCTCATGAATCTGTACCACTCACGCCCACCTGCAAGTCCTTTCTTTTAGGGATCGGAATCTTACTCCTGTCACACATAACTTTCGCATCTCTTATCTTTCGTTTTGTTAGTCGCTTGCTGTTGTCACATATTCTGTCCATGCATTCTGGTATTCATCCTCCGCTTCTTCACTTCTTGCCTCCTTTTCTTTAACCCTCTACATTTCCTGTTAACCTTTTCGTTCCTTCCTTGCCTCTCTAATATCCTCATTCCACCATGGTTTATTTACTCTCTTTCTTCCATTTGTTCTAATAAACCCTATTTTTTTAAGTGCAGCGCTCCTCACATTTTCCGTTAGTCTCTCATTTAGCTCATTCACCTCCTGTTACTCTTTCTCTGTCCCACATCTCACTCAGGACACACTGAAAATCTTCCCATTTGCATCTCTCAACCTCCATTTGTTCTTCACCGTCCTTACTTTGTGGCTCACTTTTTTTTTCCACTTCATACAGTCCACTACAAGCATATTATGATCAGACCACAATATCAATTTTCCCTCTTCATCTATCCACATTCGAGCAACACTCTCTCGCATTTTGCCATTCACCAACACATAATCAATTGCACTCTCTTGGTTTCTTGCATTCCACGTCACTCGACCCTCTGCCACAGTCTCATTCAGGTTTTCTAACTCTAACTCATCTATAAATCAGCAAGCATTTCTCCATTTTGATTTATTTGCTCTACCTAGCATACCCAGATGTGCATTCATATCACCCATAAACATCACACTCTCTCCGGCATGGTCTCTAAAAATCTTCTTTATAATGTTGTACTTCTTTCTATTCTCTCTCCCTGCTCTATCACCCTCAACCGTCATGTATACCACAATCACTATAAACTTTTTTTCCTTGTCGTTCTGATAAACGTTCATAAAACGTTGTTGATCTTGAGCTTGATGCCGCACGTTTGGTGTTTACCAGGCACCACAGATGCACGGATCTCGCCTTAGGAAATGATCAGCTGACAGCTAGTGGCAAATTGCCCGCCAAAACGCGTGAAAGTTGTTCTGTGGACTGTTTTTTCGTCTTAGTTTTTTTTTTTTTTCATCATAGAAAATATCAGGTACGGAAGTACGGACCCAAAATTTCGCAGGTCCGTACCTGTTACTTCCGTACCTTTGAAAAACTTTCCGTACCTCCGGACTTCCGGACCTAGTTTGGAAGTCCGTAGGTACGGAGGTACGGAGGTACGGACAGAGGTACGGAAGTGCCCAGCTCTGGAGACTAGACAATTTAATGGATGGGGATGAAAGGCAGATGTAGGCTATGGTGTTAAGTAACAGGAACTACCAAGTGTATAGGTCTCACGGCCTCTTGTAGCTTTCTTATGTTTTCTTCCCTCAGATCGCCACATATAATTTTCTAGGTTTAATTTAAGTTATATTTAAGTTATGTTTAGGTCTGGTTTAGGTTACGTTAGGTTTAGGATAGGTTTGTGTTAGGTTTTGTAGAGTTATTTAGGTTAAATAAAGGCGAATTTTGGTGAGAGAAGCCGTAAGAAGCCGGCTTCTTACGGCTTCTTGCGGCTTCTCTCTCGTTTTCGTGCCTCGCCAGAACGGTTGACAGTGGTGTTCGAGGCTCGCCCGCTCGGCGCTCACAGCTGATAATTGTAAACAAAACAACCACACTGACGAAAGTGTACCGTCGAATGAAAGCCATTAATAAGTTACGATAACTGACTGACGGTATTGTGAATGGATCACAACACATATCCTTCACATTAATGTTTTTTTGCTCCATAAACAAAGGACTATTAATAGGGCAAGGTAAAGAGGTGGGCACCTACGGACATCATATGGGGCTGGCTGGGTCGAGTTCCACATTAGTGACTTATTTTTTTATTAACTGCTGCACCTCATGGCAAGGGTCAGGTATAATGAGGGATTTCATTAACTGGCCATCATCTACCCGCCAGTGCCCGGGATTTTCCGCTTTGGTGGTTGGGCTGATTTATATTTTGCTTGGAAGATAGGGGGGCCGTTTTTCATTCTTGGCTAATTTTTGGCATTAAATTAATCTCTCTCTCTCAGCTTTATGAATTACTGTATGGGTATATGGGACTCAACAAATACTTTCTCAACTTTACTTTTTAGCGTTTTAAAACTGCAAAATATTGCAGCTAAACTAGCTATTGGAGGAGCTAGAAAGAAGGATCACGTTACTCCTATCATAAAAGAGTTAAAGTGGTTAACAATTAAAGACCGATACATTTATGAAAAATGTTTCGCTGTTTATAAGGCTGTCAATGGGTTGTATCCGGAGTGGTATCTAGTTTTCCATTGTCAGGGAAAATACAGCCAGTACAACAAGGCAGCTAAAAGACCTTTATGTGCCAAGAGCCAGAACAGACTGGTGCCAGACCCATCACTGTACAAAGGCCTTAACTATGGAACAATTTGCCTTATTGCATCATTAATTATGGAAGTCTACACTTTTAAGTCTTGACTTATAAATTTACTTTTAATTGACCCTAAGTGAACTATAATTTGTTTCCCCATATCAAATAGCAGTTGCATATGTTAGTAGTATTTTAAAGATATTTGAAGTGTTTTTAGTTCTTATTGTTTAATGTTATAATTAATTTCCTTTTAATGTTTCGTTTGACTTTCTTTTTATATATTTTTTTTTATTTGCGTGACTTTCAGAAGAAGTTTAATTTTTAGTATATATTGCATAGAACATCTATGATGTAAGTTTGATAGTAAAACCATGTTTCATGGAAATAAGATATTTATTTATTTATTTACTCCCCCTCTCACTCCTTCTCTCAGAGTCTTCTCCTTCATCTTCGGTCGGATAACACTTCATGCAACCGGCACATACATACCTGAAACATAGACTGTGTTACTATTGCAGATTAAACCCTTGCCATGAAAGGAAATAGAGACAGACAGCATTATGAGTGTTTGTTCATACATGACAATAGTCATGTTCATAGTTTCATCCTAAATTTTACCGATATTTGCCACCTTTATAGATAAACAGGGTAAATATACAAGGAAATATAAAAAGTATGTTGTTGATGTGTACCTTTATAGAAGTTTTATAAGGACAAGTAAAAATTAATAACAGAAGCAAATAATCCAACTATACACTAAAATAATTTTTTTATTTAAACCTCAGATTTTAATGCACAAAGGGCCAGTGTAATACTGATTGGTCAGATAATTGCAACCAAAGTAGCCAGTAAATACGATTAACATTCATATTCAACAAATACAATTTCTCATAACTAGTTTCATAATTTTGTATTTCCTATATGCAGAAACACTCTTGACCCATAACCTAATCCTACTTAATGTCACCAAACCGAACGTATTAGGTATATACACTGATGCTCCTGTAGTACTTTTTCAAAGTTTAGTGTATACACACAACCCTCGCTTTTACGGACCTTTATATAACAAATATCAGCTTCAACACTTTTTCTGCCAGTCCGGTATATGCGTGCTTTTACCGAATAAGTTCAGTATATGCGTTGTGCGGTTCTGATTGTTTTTAATTGCCCTGTATTCGTGTAGTATTTGTGATGGCTGCATGTATGTAAGTATACGAACTTTCGTCAGATGTAACGGACAAAGTTCACGATACACGGAATTAGTCGGAAATAGGGAACTTTCACCTCATATAACGACCACAATTTGTTATATGCAAAAAGTTCGGATCACTCGGATAATTATAACCTCGCATCCTTCCCCAAATTTGTTCGTCAAAGCGAGAGTACATCATTTACACCATTAATTATATGTCAACATAAAAATCAGGTACACCAAAAAATAGCCATTAATCCTTCTTTCATAAACATACTAATTTAACCAAAATATACAGAAATACACCATATATATATATATATATATATATATATATATATATATATATATATATATATATATATATATATATATATATATATATATATATATATATATATATATATGGTAAATCTTAAGAACAAGGGCTCCACCCCCTATCTTCTTCTTCTTATAGCCAACAAGCTTGGGGACATGGTGGAAACCGGGGTTTTTGGGTGGGGGAGCACACACATAAGGGAAATATGGCCCCCACAAAAAAAATCCATAAACTAGGGAAATTTCCCTAGTTCATAGACTTTATCGGGGCCATATTTCCCTTATATGTGTGCTCCCCCACCCAAAAACCCCGGTTTCCACCATGTCCCCAAGCTTGTTGTCTATAAGAAGAAGAAGAAGAAGAAGATAGGAGGTTGAACCTTTATTCTAAAGATGACAAAACTCTACAGACCTAACCTAGCACCCCCCCTCGAGCCCATCGGGCTGTGCACTAACCTAACCTAACCTAACCTGACCTGACCTAACCTAACCCTACTGGACTTAGTTTTTCTCAAGAACCTGAAATTTAATATCGGCCATGTAGGCAAAGTAAGGACCGGCACTCATTAGAATCTAAACAGATGTGTTAAGGACAGTAAGTATAACACATAGAGCCAACATTTGGGTCAGCTTACCGTGGAGCCCTTGTTCTTAAGATTTTCCCTCAACGCAATGCTAGTCATTTCCATAATACCTATCAGCACCTCTACCTACACATTAATATTGTTCATGTCCGTCAACAGTAATGTAATGCATACTTAAGATATCTTGCAATGTTTTGTGGTGGAATGGTGAGTTTTCTAATAAGCTCACGCTCAAGCCTGTCTCTCAGGCTGTCACATCCTCTGCTCTGTGAGGCTGAATGATCTATCATTTACCGTAAATTCTCTGTACTTCTTTGGGACATATCAGAATTACCCTTCAATACAACAACTGAAACAGTTCTTAATAAAAAATGTAGTTTATCATTTTATTTGTCTGCACTTGGTGAAAATATTGGCAAAACAATTGAATACTTGAAAACTCAATCTTTAAAAATCGTCTTTTCATAAAAAAACACAAGTTCAAGCAGAATGAGGCTTCAGGAAATATCTACTTGTATGTAAGCATTCACTGAGTACCTATTTTGGGTGTATATGTCTCTCTTACGACGAACATTTAACCAAGAAGTAATTTAAGTGCTTGGCACCTCAACGAACAGTCCTCTATCGAAGACAATACATGGTCTTGTTTACTATTTCCCCCGCCGCGAACTCTAAGCCCCTCCACCTCAATCTTTCCCTCTGAATCAATCAATCAACCCTTCCCTCTGAATACCCTATGTCCTCTGGTTTATCCTATTGTAACGAAGGAGGGTGGGGGCAACCCACCCCTCTCAAACTTCGTCACACTAACGGCTCGGGGCTATGGAGGGAGACGGAAAGGACTGCAAGGAGACTTTTACTGCTGTGCACGGCCTTATTACCCCAACTACTACTACCCACAGTACATATAGTGACTGCAGTCTGTCACGTAACTACACGCGCCACTCCGCTCCGCCCCAACACAACACAAATCACAGTCAAAGCACGAAATAAGGAGACGAAAGTCTTCTTTATGTGGGAAACGGTATGTGGGAGCGGATGCCACGAATATTCCAGTAGAGGATAGAGGGTGTGATGAGATAAGCGGGTGATGATAGTTAGGATGACATGTAGCCTGTGGTATTGAGAAGTTAGGAGTATCAGTGATATGAGCTGTGAGGTAAGGAGCGGCGCTGTGGCGATAAGGCGCTGAGCTGTCCATCCCAGTGTCGTGTCAACAGGAAAGTGGGTGATAGCAGATCCTGCCGGCGGGATGGTTTCTGTGGAGATGCTGAACGCCACACTCTGTTTTGGTTAAATGTTCGTCGTAAGAGAGACATATACACCCAAAATAGGTACTCAGTGAATGCTTACATACAAGTAGATATTTCCTGAAGCCTCATTCTGCTTGAACTTGTGTTTTTTTATGAAAAGACGATTTTTAAAGATTGAGTTTTCAAGTATTCAATTGTTTTGCCAATATTTTCACCAAGTGCAGACAAATAAAATGATAAACTACATTTTTTATTAAGAACTGTTTCAGTTGTTGTATTGAAGGGTAATTCTGATATGTCCCAAAGAAGTACAGAGAATTTACGGTAAATGATAGATCATTCAGCCTCACAGAGCAGAGGATGTGAGATGCGCGAGAGACATCTGGCGGTTTAGCTTCGAAAACTCCCCATTCGGATGATGGTGAAGGTTTATGGTACTCTCGTCTCCGTCGGCGAGAGTTCCAACATTTTCACGTTCTCAACAAGTGTGAGAGATCTCTAAGAACCAAAATTGGAGCATAATGAATCAGCGAAAACGTTTCCGGTCTGGTTTTGATTGCATAATTAGTAAAATTAGAAAAACAACGTCTGGTGTTATGGTTAAAAAGACTAGAGAAAGTTATTTCACCAGACGATCGACGTTCTCCTATCACCATGTCATTCCATTTTAGCTCTATTAGTGTGGTCCGAAAGTTAAGCCCGTGCTACTAAATGTACAAATCAGGCTAATTTGTGCCATATTATCAGCGAAATTCAGCAAAAACTACTACGTCGCAGCTATGCCCTATCGTCAGCCTGATAAGACATGATCATTCTTTCATCAGTTTTAAAGTTGTCCTGTCGTGTCATTAACCTTGTATATTCTTGTTCGTGGTCTTAAGGTAAGTGCATGCTTCTGAATGTACATCTATGTGTTTACTTGTGTCCTGTTATCTGTAATTACAGTATTTCTACGACGATACTCACTGTGTCAGAATCTCTGCCCTCCCCGCCATATTTGTTGTTATCTCTGACGTCACGGCAACAAGCGGGAAGAAGCCGTGGTAAGCGAGCCCTGGCTCTCGCTTCTTATGGCTTCTTACGGCTTGACCAGCTGGGCCAATCCGTAAGAAGCCGGCTTCTTAAAAGTGCCCCGCCATAACAGAAAACGTAAGCTGCAAGAAGCCGGCTTCTTACGGCTTCTTCACCAAAATTCGCCTTAAGCTTCCGCGGGACGATTTACGAAGCGGGCCGATTTCCTGCACGACAGCGGCAGAGGTAAGGGTGTTGTGTTTACCTCTGTCAAGGCCAGCCTGGCAGCAGAATCCGCTACCTCGTTGCCTGGGATACCAGCGTGGGAGGGAACCCACTGAAAGGTGATCTCCCACCCCTCGTTGGTAAGGTGGAGAGGGCCCTCTGGATGGTGTGGACGAGGGACGTAGAGGATCGTGGATGGCGGGAGAGGAGGAGGTGGAGTGAGGAGAGGGAGTCTGTGTAGACCACAGCCTTGCCCTTGGTGTGCCCGGTGTGGAGGTGTATGATGGCCTGGTGGAGGGCATAGAGCTCAGATGTTAAGACGTCTGTCTCCGGTGGGAGCCTCCACGTCCTGCAGATGGAGGTGGCAGGATCGTAGATGGCAGCCGCCGTGGAGGGGGGGTGAAGGGGAGTGAGAGCCATCTGTGAACAGCTTTATGTGGTGGTTGTAACGCGAGAAATTACATTAATAGGGGAAGAGATGAAATAACACATAAGTATCAATAAGCTAACGAGGAATTTTCCTCCACGCCTCATTCCTGAATCACTGGTTAGGCTTATATTTTAAGCCAGTAGTAATTAGACACGTAGCGAAACGAGGTGAGAACGGGGATTCTAGGTTAGGATAATTTTAGAAGCAGCTCGACGTTCATTGAGTTAAGTCGCCTGTGGGGAGGTGATATTCTCGCCCTTGGTAAAGGTATGTTATGAAATGTTTGTTAACTAGAGATGTAGACATGACTTACTGGTGATTCCTTTTGTTGACCAGGACTAATAAAGTGTATTGCTTAGGGTCCCAAGGTAGGATGCTGTTGGCGGACCAGGGGGCCAAGCGCTCACAAATTAGCAGAGGGGGCAACTACAACATGTCACAGCCAGCCGTGTGAGGACAAGGAGATAGAAGGAAATAGAAAAATAAGTGAGAGGGAAACGTTGGAAGTGGGATAGACTACGTATACATTATATTAGGATAACGACTTGAGCATTACATGTGCGTATCGTTAAGGGGTAACAGTGCGACTGAAGTTACCAGAGATAGTAAACTATATTAGGATGACGACTTGAGCATTACGCATGCGTATCGTTAAAGTGGTAACAGTGCGACTGAAGTTACCAGAGATAGTAAACTAGATTAGGATGACGACTTGAGCATTACATGTGCGTATCGTTAATGTGGTGACAGTGCAACCGAAGTTACCAAAGATAGTAAACTATATTAGGATAACGACTTGAGCATTTCGCGTGCGTATCGCTAGGAGGGAAGGAAGACTTAATATTAAGATAACTTGTGAATGTATAATAATTACCAAGTGAGACAGTAAAGAGTTAAATATATTATAATTAGAAATATATTAACGCGTTGTCATTCAGTTTCCAACCAGTACTTACATATTTTCTTAAATCTTTTATTTTTGTTCATTCATATATTTTTTTCCCACTTAATGTGGGTGGTGGCAGCGGAGTAACCAGGACTGTAGAGTACACTCCCAAGGTGGGCACTACATAATGGTGACAACGGTGTAGATGGTCATTTTGACCACTACAATGGTGATATAGCGACCTGTCCATCCGCCTGAACAGAGTCGCCGCCAGAATACTGGTAGAGTGCCGAGGGAGGAGGCCTGGAAGGTGCAGGGTAAACCTAGAGGAGGTGTCCAGCCAGGGTGGGAGGGGACAGTGTGGGCTGGTGGGTTGTGGTGGTGGTGGTGGTGGTAGGCCTAAGATGGTGAGAGCCAGTAGGGCTCTCACCAGCAGTGGTTGTCTGGCACCCGGAGACCAAACAGGTGTGTGATGGTCCACACCAGAGTTGGCGTAGAGAGTAGCAAGGGGGTGAGCCGGGGGCAAGCACATGAGGCGGTGGTAGTGCTGGCACAGAGCCTCCCTTCTGTGGGCTGACATGGGGAGGATGCCACTCTCAGCATGCAGGGAGATAACAGGAGAGGATTTCATGGCCCCCATCGAAATCCGAAGGGCAGCATTCTGGAGAGGATCCAGCCTGGTGAGGACAGTCCGTGCCGCAGACCCATAAATGCTGCTGCCGTACATCATTTTGGGTCTAACGGTGGCAAGATAGTACTGGAGGAGGAGATCCCGGTTGGCACCCCAACGGACACCGGCAATCCGTTTCATAACGTCTAAGCGCTTGTTGCAGGAGGTGCGGAGATAGGCTATGTGCCCGGCCCAGGAGAGGCGAGGACCGTCCAGCCGCAGCCCCAGGAAGGTGTGCGTCCTGGCGTAAGGAACTGCCCGGCCGCAGAGATGGAGTGTAGGTGGGGAGGGAAGCCGCTTGAGAGTGAAGCACATAAGCGTGATTTTAGGGGCACTGACCTTTAGACCCCAGGTGGTCACCCAGTCACCGAGGGAGGTCGCCGCTTCTTGCAGGTGGGTCTGCGCCTGGCCCAATGTTGGTGCCCGGCTGACAATGATGATGTCGTCAGCGTAGATGAGGAGGTGCGAGTGGGGGGGAATGCGAAGGTCAGAGAGGAGGACGTTGAATAGGAGAGGACTGAGGATGGAGCCTTGAGGGACGCCTCTGTGAATGGGGCGGGATGGTGACAAGGAGGCACCCACCGCAACCTGATAGGAGCGGCCTTCAAGGAAGTCCCGAACCCATGCAAGGGTGGCCCCGGTAATGCCCATGCCGGCCAACTTGTAGAGGATACCCTCATGTGGTGCTGTGTCGAGGGCTCCTTCCAGGTCAATGAAGATGGTAGTCATGACCTGGCGCTGACGGTAGGTGTCACAGACATGGTATTCAAGTTGGCCCAGCACGTCCAGGGTGCCTCTATGGGGGCGAAAGCCGCACTGCTCCTCCCTCAGCAAGTGCTTCTCCTCCAGCCACCAGGATAGGCGTGTGGTCTCAAGGCGCTCCATCAGCTTCCCAATGCAGGAGAGGAGTGCAATGGGCCTGTAGGAAGACGGGAGCGACGGATCTTTACCGGGTTTGGGGATGGGGATGAGAACAGAGGGCTTCCACAGCGGTGGGGAACTGCCCCGTCTCCCAGCTGGTGTTGTAGAGGAGCAAGAGGCTTCCCTGTAGGGGGGGGGGGGGTGAGGTGGGTGAGGAAGTCGTATGGAATGTGGTCTGGCCCAGCTGTCTTGCCGGCATGCAGCGTGGACAGGGCCGCATCCATTTCCCGCCGGGTGAAAAGTTGTGAGAGAACCGGGATACCTGGGGAGTCGATGGAAGTGGAGACAGCACGGTGGAGGTCTGCCGGAGGGTGAAGAGGAGGGGGAAGGCCAATTCGCAGGTGGTAGTGGTGGGCCAGGGCCTCCGCCTTCTGGGGGTCATCCAACGGGGACCGAGCACCGTCTGTCAGGGGGATGGGGTGACGCGCCTTCTTGCCCTCCATAGAGTGCAGGAAGTCCCAGGTTCTCTTGGTGGAGGAAGAGAAGGAGAGGGAGGAGCAGTGGGAACCCCATGCACTCCTCTGGGCCTTGAGGATGGTCTTGGCGCAGAGGGCATTAAGACGGCGGTAATCGTTGCCAGCCTGCAATGTAGGTGTCCTTCGCCACTGACTCCAGGCTCGACGGCGGGCCAGTACCGCTTGGGCACAGACGTCATTCCACCAAGGCTTCCCAGGGCGACGGGGTGTGCGACGTGTGGCCAGGTGGAAGGCAGCCGCACCCGCAGCGGTCAGTGACTGTTGTATTGACGTCGCCGCGTCCTCCAAGGGCAGAGTGGAGAAACCCGGTGAAGGGCTGAGGGCTTCCCGGAAACGAGGCCACTCGGAAGGCGAGATCTTCCATCGGGGCAGGCAGCCAGGGTGGGGGCTCGGGGGGGTCTGTGGGACAGAGGCCAGGACAGGGAGGTGGTCGCTCCCCATGTAGGACCCAGTGGAGAAGGTGGAGGTGTTGAACACTGGATCACCGATGAAGAGATCCAGGACCGTGGAAGCACCAGTGTGGGGGTTGAACCTGGTGGCCAGGCCGGGGGGGCTCAACAGGGACAGATGGGGAGAATCAAGGATAACTTGAAACAAGGCATTCCCCGCAGTGTTCCGACGATGGAGGGGCAGGTCCGGGTCCCAGCACTGGTGGTGAGCATTGAAGTCCCCCATGATGATCACCGGGGGAGGAAGATAGGCGATGTAGTGCTCTATCTCCCGGGAAGTGGCGGCACCACCTAGGTTGTACACCACAGCCACGGTGAGCCAACCCCTTTGTAGGCTAACCCTGGCAGCGACTACCTCCAGGTGGCCGCCCGGCCACTGAGGAAGGGGAAGCGGATAGGGTTGCAGGACGTCGCGGAGGGGCAAGCAGGACACCCCCACCACGGCCCTGTTGGCGGTCCCGCCTGAGGATGAAATAACCTGGTAGGGTGAGGGCGAGGTGAGGGGGGAGCCAGGTCTCACACAACCCGACCACCAAAGGAAGTGTGTCCCGCAGGTAGGTCTGCAGCTCCGCTGTCTTCTTAAGGAGAGATCTGGCATTCCAGAGGAGAAAGGTGAGGGCCATATTCTATTGAAATAGAGAAGAAATGAGCATGGAGAGGGTGGGCCATAAGTAGGTGAGGATGTTCGGCATCGGTGTACCCTTCTGGTAGAGGTGGTAACCCTTCCAGAGGAGGGTGAAGAGGGAGGAGATGACCGTATCCGTGGAGGAGGCGGAGGAAGACGGAGCTGCAGCTGGGCAAGCAGGATCTTGGGGTGGGGTGGGAGTCCTTGGGGGCATGGCGGGGAACGTAGGCAAGGGGGCGGCACGACGGAAGGTACGTCCTGTTGCCTGTCCACGGTGGGATGGGGAGCCGTGCGGCTGGTGGACCTCAACCTCAATGGTGGAGTGGGAGAATCCCGGGTCGAGATCTGAGAGCGGGGGGTCGACTGAGGAGCCAGATATCCGGACGAGCCACGGGGTGTTCGCTGGTTGACGCAACGGCGTACCGGAGGAGGAGTGTTGCCGAGCTCAGGCTCGACGATGGGATCCTGCGGCAAGGAGGCATCCTCCTCCTGGGCCTCCTGCAGTAAGCTATACCTATTCCCCGTGGTGATGGCGGAATAGTGCAGACCTGGGTGGACTGCCGTAGCAGTGGGTAGATTAGGTGGAACTGGTGCAGGCTTGGGTGGCGATGGTTGTGGCCTGCGGGAAGCCGGAAGGTGGGGCATGTCGAGGTCCCTCAGCTGCTTGTTGATGTCGTGCAGGGGCTTCCCCTCCCGCGCCAAGTCAGCATAGAGCTGCTGGGCCCGGTGATTGAATGAGCAGTGCGCAGACCTGGGCCCATGTGGTCCCCCACACTGGAAGCAGCGGAAGGGCCTGGTGCAGTTGATGTTCTTACGCCGGCATGGGTGAGGCCCGCTGCAACGGGAGCACCGCACCGGGGACCTACAGGTGTTGAGGGAGTGGCCAATCCGATGGCACCCAGAGCATCGGAGCAGGGGGAGGAGGTAGGGGCGTGCCCAGTACACCAAGTGGGAGATGGACACTTTCGTGGGAAGGGTCCCCCTCACCTTGAGACGTAACCACTTCCTAGTGGTGGACCTGGGTAGATTGTGGGTCGGGATCCAGGTGATCTCGACCACCTCGCCACCGTCAAAAGACCGGAAGTGCTTCCGGACCTCATCGAGGTCAGTCTTGTCATCCAGGGGCCCCACCCTGGCGTAAAGGTGGTCAGGGCCGCCGCGGTCGGCCCTGCGACAGGTTACCTCCCAATCCCCTAGGGTAAAGGTGGTTTTCCCCAGATCTGGAACCTTGGGGATGTTGTGTTCCCAGACCACAACAATTAGGGCACAACCGTTACCTAGGGCGTGGGTCTCCCCCTCGAGGATGTACTTACCGAGGGGGGAGAGGTGGAGGGCATGAGAGACCCTGCTGGGATTGGCGAAGACTCGCGCACCTGAGGCTGCTCGGAGGAGGAACGACGCCTGAACCAACTCGTGTTCAGGGGGCTGGGTGTCTGGGTCGGTGCGAGGGGCCGTACCATGACCTTCCTGCGAAGGAGATTGTGCACGCTCCCTCTCGGCGGTGGAGGGGGAAAGGTTGGGGAAGGACTCTTCGTCCACCTCGATTTCCGTGGTTGCCACGGTCCCCGGTGAGGAACCTGCCATGGCAGCGGCAGACGTAAACCGACCTGAGTCTACTCGCTTCCTCCTCTTCTTCCGAGATACACTAGCTACTGTTGACGAGGGCTTTCGTTTACTTCTGGTCCTCAAGCTGTATTTGTGCACGGCCTGTCCTTCACACTGAAGCATCACGCACATAAACTACAACTCTCTTCCTGGACGGCTTATGTCCCTCCGCCATAACAGAAACACAAACACGCGGGAATGCGGCTATTTCTCGTCACACACGCGGCGGCCACATTGACAACAATTGTATTAGCACGAGGAACAGCGAGGAAGCAACACAAGGTATTCAATCACCGCCTATGTGACACGCTGGCTGGCTGGCTGCCTGCCTGCCTGGGAAACTGGAACTGGCCCGGCCCGTCGCCATGGCCATGACTGCCTGCTGCCGACTGCCACCTGTGTGGTCCACGCTAGGTATCTCTGTTATCCTGTTAACACTGCACACCCAGGCCACCAGGGCCGTGCACACTGCACTGGTAAGTGTTACTTGTTCACACGCGCCTCCGCACTATAGTACTGTCACAGTGCCACCTGTGTGGTCCTCGCTGGTGCCCCGCTGCCCGCGGCGGCTACACACGTCACCTCTATTCTCCTATTTACACTGCACAAACTGGCCACGCAAGGCCATGCACACTGCACTGGTAACTGTTACATGTTTCTCACGCGTCACCGCACTATAGTACACTGTTTTAAGGCTGTTCAGTTCCTGGTTTTGGGTTCGCGTGTCACAAATGGAACGCAAAAACCCGGTTTTTTTTGTTTACAAACACTCAGCTGGCGAGGCAAGAGGAAGAGAGAGAGAGGGGGGGAAACAAGTGGTAACTCAGCTGTGATGTGAAGGGATCATATCAAGTTTAAGATCGCGGGACCGCTTTCCTCCAATGATGCGTGTGGTTTTGACTGAAATGGGATGTGACATGAACGAGGTGGTTGAAAGGACAGGAAGAGAATGGATGTTATTACTGCTGGGACTGTGTGGTGAGACAAGTGGACGGATGATTGAGACACTGAAAGAGTTTTTGGAAAGAATGTGGTATATGAGAAATAGACAATAGACTCTACAGCCCTAAAACAAGAACAAGAACAAGACTCACAGGAGCAGCCGGTTTAAATGTGATGCCCGGGTTTTTAAGTCTCAGACACCTGCGTGTTGAATGATATTAATTGAGATAATTCTCCACTGACGAATAAATTCTCCTCGTCACAACTGAATTGGGATGAACTTAGTTTTTAGTAGGGGGATCGCTGCCACCAGTCCAAGCGGGTAGTCCTATGGTCTACTCCCTGAACACGATTTATTATATGAAGATTTTTGGTAGTCGTGGGGATTTTGTTAGTATACCGAGTAAGTCTGAAACTCTTTTTGAGACGTGGGGAAATATTTCCATAACAAGGGAATATTCACCTGGGATTTTTGTAAGAAACAAAAGAAGCTATACTTTAAAACTCATCTGATTTATTTACCATGAAAGTTATTCCTGCTTTAAAACCTTAAGTACATGTATATCTCTAATTTGGCGAAGGAAAGCTCTAAAGAGCATAACCTACCTCATTGAACTATATTCTCAGAACTACCATCTACGTATACACATGCTGAACACCATAGATGTAGTACATAGAAGATATAGGGGAGGGAAAATGTAAGAGTACTGAAATTGTTTGCGTTCACGAAACCATGTGACTTGGTTTCTCTCCAGACTGAGACACTCGCCGAAACCTTGAAGGGAGTAGAGGAATGACTCATTTAATAAACCTTGTAAGGGCATGACATGCTACCTATGCGTTAATGAACATTAAACAACGGTAGATATATATAGATAGATATACTATAACAAGGGGGAAGATGGAGGTGAGTTACTGTATGTCTTACCTTGAAGGGAGTAGAGGAATGACTGATTCCCGCTTGGTAAAACAGAGGCAAAGTTGGGAGGATTAGCGGGAAAAAAAGGGAAATGTTCGGATACTTATGAGAGGCTTCCCCTGAAGGGAATATAAGTCTTCGAATGACTCTTATTAGCTAAAGAAGTAAGTATACGTATGAAATGAATGCCTATGACTCAATTCTTTTAATTTGATATAGAAAAATTTAATTCTTTTATTCTAATATCCGGGGAGGGTTTTTCTTCCCATCGGTCAAGCCTACGAACATGTTTTTTAAGAGTGACGAGGTATTGGGAGTCGCAAAAGAAATTTGGTCGACTTTTAATTCAGCGAATGACTCAACTAAACTATACATTTATATGCGTAACCCGACTCTATTTTGTCTGTTTTTAAGGACACTCAGAATCTAAGAGTGTTCTTCGATCTGTCAGGAGGATAAGGGGAGGATAAGAAGTTTTGACTCTACAAGTTATTGGCGATCGCGAAGTAAATGTCTCACACATTGTGACTCGAGACCCGGCTGTATGGGGGGGGGGGGGAGAATGGAGGGGGAAAGATAGAAATGGAAGAGAGAGAGAAAGACATACGAATGAAAGATAAATAATGCGAGAACAGAAATGATTTGAATGGCCTTATTATAATAAATAACCTGTTCCCCTATATACTGGATCTAGGCGACAATTTGTCCCAGACCAAACATATGGTTGTTGAAACCTTCTCCCTTCTTTCATATACATAACACGGGAATCGTATGATGGGAATTTCCAGCATTTCTCTCGGAATTTCCCGGCTAAACACGTTTATTCTCCGGGAGAATTAAATTTTTCAATATCAAATTAGCTACTTACTGACCTTCCGTTTCCTTTTGCAATCTTTGTCAAGAGAATGTGTGTGAATGGGACGAATTTATGGTTAATTTACTGGAGATCCTACTATTCTTTGAACGGGTATCTGAATGTGTTTAGATTACACGAATATTCAATGAGAGGGAGATATCCCAATCAACCTCCGACCTGGGCAGTAACGTGGTCGTCAAAACCTGACTCAGTACCTAATTCTCGTTGCTAGGAATGTCCCAGAGACGCACGCCGGCTAGACTCATGGTAACTGACAAGCGCCTAACAAGTCTTGAAATATCGCTACACCTCAAGCTGGTTGACTGTAGAGTTGAGAAGCTGTACAAATATCTCGGAATTAAGATACTCCTCTCACCGAACCAGGCTGAGCCCGTGAAAGCAGATACTCCGAATTCTAGAAATGAGAAATCTCCTAGACCAAATTGTTTCATCTAGTCCGACATACACTCGCCTCCTTGACTCAGTACTGTACATTTAACACTTCGCTTAATCTTCACATGAATCCTCCGCAAGCCGGGTTGACTGTAACTTGAATTAAAATACCTTGAAGACTCTCACCGAACCAGACTGAGTCCGTTAATGAAATTCAATGGGAGACTGGTATCCCAATCAACCTCCTACCTGGATATATTAAGACCATATTGACCCTCAGTTTGTTTTCATTCCTGGTTAAAGTTATGTGCGCAAGTTGGACTTTCACATTCGCTCCCACATTCATTCTATCTTGTGCTTCCCGGCTACACTCATGGTAACTGACGAGAACCCATCAAATCCTGAAGTGTCCGCTACACCGCAAGCCGGGCTGACTGTAAGGTTGAGCAGAGGTTCGACAACTTACTCGAATTAAAATACTCCTCTCACCGAACCAGACTGCGTCCGTGAAAAGAAAATCCAATGAAAGAAAAGTATCCCAATCAACCTCCTACCTAGGTAATAACGTGCACTCTTGTTGCTAGGATCGTCCCAGAGGCGCTTCCGACTCATTCTACCTGTCACACAACTCATTCACACAGCCTGAACTGCACTCATCTCCTTAATCAATCATGAAATTCTAACTTTTCTTGGCCAATATTTTACATTTAACACTTTTCGATTTGATTTCCACACGAGTAATAACAGGGTGACGCTACAACTACCCGAAACAGAGTAGGTATTAACCTTTCAATTTCATAAAATAAATTATCAATGTTCATGTTCAAAATAATTCTTCCTTGATTTTCTAATTTAACACTCTATTGGATACCGAACTTTTCCATCTTGTTGTTGATGGGTGGCATCATGGGTCTTGTTGACGCCATGTACTTCTTGATGGCCTTCAGCTCTTCAAAACGTTTCAGGAACTCCTGTAGGTTCTTGGAAACCAAGAGTGTGCCCATTCCTGAGCCGGTGTCGCTGCATCCTCCGCCTCCGTAGCTGTTTGGGCCACCGCTGTTGCTCTGGTTGTTGTAGACCACGGCGGCGGCGGCCAGGCGGTTCAGACGCCCCTTGATACCCTGCACGGCAATGATGTACAGGTTCTTGGCGCCTGTGTTGTCAGCGCAGCTCATGTCGGTGACGGGTAGGCCGAGGGAGATCCAGGACTTCCCTCCCGACGAGGCTTCACGTCCTCTCTTTGACATGGTGGTGGTTGCGAGGCGTGTGGGTGGCGTGGCGGCTAGGCGCGGCCTAGCTGAGGTGAGCGTGGCGGCTAGGCGCGCGGCATGCGGCCGGTGTCGTGTGGGCAAGTGTCTGTTTATGAGGGAATGTCTGTTTACTAACAATGGCAAAGAAAACGGGAGTTGAGGGGAGTAACTATTAATTTTGACAGGATTTTCTTGAAAATAACCTCATTGTGATTCCCACACAAAGTTACTATAATTAAAGTAAACCTAAACTTAACCTAACCTAACTTAACGTTTTTCTAACCTTACCTAACCTAGCGGCCTGCCGAAAAGGGAGAGTTACTATAATTAAAGTAAACCTAAACCTGACCTAACTTAACCTAACCTAACTTAACGTTTTTCTAACCTTACCTAACCTAGCGGTCTGCCGAAAAGGGAGAGCGCGTGGAGAATATGCCGCCTGGACATGCCTTTGTTGATCAAGTCAAAATTAGTAATTACTCCCCTCAACTCCCGTTTTCTTTGCCTTTGTTTAGTAAACAGACATTCCCTCATACACAGACACTTGCCCACACGACACCGGGCTGAGGTGGCTGTGGTGGCTGCGGCGGCGGCTGGCTGTGCCGGCGACGGCTGTGACGGCTGTGTCGGCTCGCTTCTTACAGCTCACTGCCACATGGTCATGGTTCATGTGTGTAGGGTGTTTGGTTTATATGGGGAAAGATCTAATGAACCTACTATAATGATCGACTACTGTATGAAAATTTACCGAAATTTGACTTTATCTAGCTATTTTCCCAAGTGAGATTCCGGTGCTGTTATTTGATAGGAAATAATATCTCACCGCTTAAGTCACCAGTGTGATGCCAGCCAGGGTTTTTAAGTCTCGACAAACTTTAAAACTTATTGTATCTTATGACCGATATAAAAAAAAATCCCACCGCAAAACTACAAGAGAGTTGAAATTAGTTTTTAGTAGGGGGATTGCTGCCACCAGTCCAAGCGGGTAGTCCTATGGTCTACTCCCTGAACACGATTTACTATATGAAGATTTTTGGTAGTCGTGGGGATTTTGTTAGTATACCGAGTAAGTCTGAAACTCTTTTAGAGACGTGGGGAAATATTTCCATAACAAGGGAATAGTCACCTGGGGTTTTTGCAAGAAACAAAAGAAGCTATACTTTAAACTCATCTGATTTATTTACCACGAAAGTTATTCCTGCTTTGAAACCTTAAGTACATGTATGTCTCTAATTTGGCGAAGGAAAGCTCTAAAGAGCATAACCTACCTCACTGAACTATATTCTCAGAACTACCATCTACGTATACACATGCTGAACACCATAGATGTACATACAAAGGAATACAAAGGAATACAAAGGAAACACAAACAGCAACAGACCGATAGGTCCTTACAAGACTGTTTCCTTTAACTACACTACACTAACTAGATAATAAGAGAGAAAGGATAGGAAGTAGAAGGCTCCTCCCCACCCACCCATCCCTCGGGCCGAAGCGGGCCGGGAAAAAGAAGTGATACCATGCAATATAAAAAAAAGGGCATGGAATTTGTGGGAAAAGTTGAAAGCTTAATCTATGGCAAAACAAACTATTATTTTTGTGGGGGTGGGTTTTTTTTTTTTTTTAGTGCTTGTTTAAGATAGGCCCCATTTTATGTGGTTTTGAAATTTGGTTAAAACACGTGTGGAGGTTCAAAGGGGGGGTGCGGCACCCTTTTGCCGGGCGCTTTTTTTTGGGAAGGCAGCAGTAAATCGGGGCCCCGCTCCGTTCAATCCATGGGGATTGGGATTTTCCAGGTAGGCCCGCCGTCACTTCAATGCCTCCTGCGCAGTGACCCCGGGTTTATTTAAACCCGATGGGGGGTACTAATGTCAGGCCCCAAACGGGAACCACACCCCGCCCACGGGTCGAGAAAAGTAGTGGTAACCAAAAACTGGGGGCCCACTGTGTGTGTTATGGGGGCTAATGTATTTGTTGGTTTTTAGGCTCAGTGGGGAAATTTTCGGGGGTGGGGGCGGCAGCCTTGCCTGGCGTTTTTCCCCTTGGGGGGCCCAGCATTAAACCAGGCCCCAGCTCCGTTTCAATCCACTGGGGGGTAGTGCATTTTCCAAGAGGAGCCGGGCACTTAAATCCCCCCCTGCAGCAGTGCCCCCGGGTATTAAATCCCGATGGTGGTAAATAACGACGGGGCCCTTACGAACCACACCCCGTCACAGGTCAAAAGTTGTAGTAGGGGACCTTTTTCCCTGGGGGCTGTCTGAGATTTGGGGGAAATTTTTGGGTGTAGACGCGACTCGCAATCATTTTACGAAAAGGGGAGAGTAAATTTCGGGCCCCCGCGAAAAAAATTTATTATTCCGGAAAAAACAGTGACAACCGGGGATTTGATATGAAATATGTATCGAGGCGTTTTTTAAAATTTGATTCTATTGTATTTGATTTACTACGTCTGAGGGGCACCCCCATTCCATACTTTTAAAACAGGGTTTGTGAAAAAGTTTTTTTTGGGCTTCGTTCGTTAAAAACCCGTTTTCCTGCTTTTTTTAAATTTCCTTGTTTCTATTTGAGCTTGCCCGGGTTTTAAAGCTTGAAAAATTTTCGGGGATTTACTTTTCGTAAATCCATTAAAGTTTTTAAAAAGATTTTCAAATGAGGTCACCTCTTATCCTTCGTTTTGTTAGGGGGAAAAATTTTAAGTTCTTGAGCCTTTTTCGAAACGATTTTTTTCGCAATCTGGGTTTAAATTTTTGGGTTACTCTGCGCTGTTTTTTTTCTAGTTTTCTATGCCCTTTTTTATAAAAAGGGTGACCAGAACTGCACCAGTATTCTAGATGGGGGCGAAAAAGCGAGTTAAAAAGAGTAGTATAACTTTTTAAGTTTTAAAACTGAAAGTTCGTCCA
This sequence comes from Chionoecetes opilio, assembly GCA_016584305.1. Taxonomy (NCBI): domain Eukaryota; kingdom Metazoa; phylum Arthropoda; class Malacostraca; order Decapoda; family Majidae; genus Chionoecetes; species Chionoecetes opilio. Next base: position 126,134 of record JACEEZ010023257.1, read on the forward strand.
AAACCCAACCAATTTATTTGCAGTTTTTCTACCTCTAAAAATTTTGGTTTTTTGGGTTTTTGAGAAAATTTCGAGATTATAACCCCCTAAATCTTTTTCTTTTCCCCAACACTTTGTTGGGAAATCTTTCATCACGTAACTTTTTTTGGGGTTGTTTTTAAACCGATATGTTTACATGAAAATTTTTAAAGGGTTTTGAAATTCATTTCCCAGGTTTTTTGACAAATTCTGTTAGCGTGTTTAAGTCGTTTTGTATGAGTTGGCGTTGAGATTCTGTAGAGGCTATTTTTGTGTTTTTTTCGTGTCATCAGCAAATTTCGATATCCTGCATGTGTTTTCCCTCGTCAATGTCATTTATGTATATTAAGAACAGGATGGCCCGAGAACTGACCCATGGGGAAAACACCACTATTTACACTGGTCCAGTCAGATTTTTCCCATTTTTACCCCCCTTGGGGTTTTACAAAAAATTTGACAGCCAGTTTTCTACCCAAATTTTGAAAGTGGCCTTTTTTACCATGGCTTTTTTTTTGCTAATGAGACGCTTATGGGGAATTTTGTCGAACGTTTTTTGAAAATCGAGGTAAACTACGTCTACTGCCCTCGTTTTGTCGACTTTTGAATACACTATTTTTAAAAATCAAGTAAGTTTTTTGAAAAAGGCATGAGCGTTTTTTTTCTGAACCCATGCTGCGAATCTTTGATTTGCCCTTTTCTTCTAAGAATTTAAAAACGATTTTGTGTCTCTTATGATGGATTCCTTTAAATTTTTCCAGAAACTGATTTTAAATGTTTGGGGCGATATTTTCCCCGGGCTCCCGCCCTTGTTTCCCCTTTTTTTAAATATGGGTGGGGGACTTTTGGGTATTTTCCCTTCGCACGGAACTTTTTCGGGAGTAAAGACTTATTAAATAAAAAGGGGAAAGGGTTTTACTATTTTGTTCTTTGTTTCTTTTAAATGCGTGGCAAAAATTTTGTCAGGACCAGGAGCTTTGTTTATTTTCATGTTTTTTAAATCGCGAGCAAAAGTCCCATTCCAAAAGGGTTTAAATTGAGTTTTAGGCAAGTACCTTTGTTCTGGGTTTTTTTGGGGGGTGGGTTGATTTTGCGTGTTTTTCCCCTGTGAAGACTGATGCAAAAAAGTTTATTTAGGTATCCGCCATAGATACTTTAATTTTTTTGTGTTTCGCCATTTTAAAATTTTCCCAAAGGTCCTATGGTTTTACGTCCCTTACTTTTTTCCTTTTAACATGCTGTAGAAAATTTTTTAAAGGGGTTTTTATTTTTCATTTTTTGGCAATACGTTTCTTCAAAAATTTTCTTGCTCTGCTTTAAAGATTTTTTTGGTATTTGTCTAATTCCGGGCGGATGGTTTGTCGTCCTTTATTTTTTGTTTCTTTGTGTTTTTTATTGCAGCTTTTTAGCTGCAAGGCTTGGGCCCCTTTGATTTTTGCGGGGCCACCCTTTCGGTTTAATGTTTGAAAAGATCGCCATAAACGCATCGGGATTGAGGATTGCATTGCAAGTTTAAACTTTCCGGGGAATTTATTTTCCATGCTACATTTATTCGTTTTCTTTTTTGAGATTTAAAATTTCCCAAACGGGGTTCGGGTTAAAATTCTTTTTAGTTTTCTGAAGTCCGCCTTTCGTAATCAAGAACTTTTTCTTTTTTTTTCGACTTGCTTGTCTTACTGTGTTAATGCTAAAAGTTTAAACGCCCGGGGGGTCCCCTGCTACAAATTCGGATCCGACGTTTTAAAGTTACTGCAAGTTTTCTTAGTTGTGAAAAAAAGATCTAGGGAAATTTTGCCTCTTGTTGGATGATCCACGGGTTGGTATAAAGCACTTTCTTGGAAAATTTTTAATAGAGAGTGTGCCCCCAATGGTTTTTTAAGCCCAGGCGCCCCAACAATTTAAAGGGAAAATTTAAAAACACCGAATATTAGCTTTCGTTTTTGGAAAAATAATTTCCACTATTTTTTTCATTTGAGGTTTTTCGTCAATTTTTATTTGTTTTTAGCTGGGGGGGTCGTAAACAAGGCCAATACTACTTTTTGGAATGACGTTTAGTTGGGAAAGAAAATTACATACGGTTTTTCATTTTTGTGTTTAGATACTACAAAGGGGGTGAAGGCAGGACTTTATATATTAATAAAAACCTCCTCCTGCTCTTCGTAAGGGCTTTCTGAAAAATTAATAAATTTTTTAACCCCGGGATCGCAAAAAATTTAGCCAAAAAATCTCTATTTTCGTATCTATCCATGACTCTGAAATTTCCCATTTATGTCGTATTGTTTGAATTTAAAAATATTCCTCTAAATCATGAAATTTTGTTTCGTATACTACGGGGTTAAAGTACAAGCTTTAAAATCGGGGTGGGTAGTTTTGGGGTTTTGGGGGGGGGGGGGGGGAACTAAAATTTTTGGTTTCTTTAGCGAACGAGAACTTATATTGCGGGAACTTTGAGCTTAGGTTGTTGTCGGAACCTTAAACCCGCTGGGAGTTTTTTGGGTTTTTAGTTAGGGTTAAACCGCGTCATTTGTAGGGCCCACCCAAATCCCTGCAGAACCAAAGGGAAATTTTAAATGGAGACCAAACGTTTCGGAAAAGAATCGGTTGGGTTAAAAAAAATGGTCCCATAAGGTTTTTTAATTAAAAACCTTTCTTCTTTACAGAGATTTTCGGGGACGATTGTTGTGGGAAGGCCTTGTTTTTAGAAGCTGTTTGCCGCATTGATCCTCGGAAGAAACCCAAACGAATTTATTGTACTAGATTTTACTTTATATTTTTTCATCATCTTGCGATATTTAGTAAGGGGGGGGCCCCCTGACTGGGTTTTTTTTACGTCATTTTTTCCCCGCCGGGGAAAATGATCAGGGTGTTTTCGTCGGGGTCCCTTTGTTAAAAATCGAGGGTTTTGTTATGTTGTCCAGGGGGCGTCCTGGAATGCATTTCCCCTTTCTGTGTTTTGGGGGTCACGACCACAGAATTCCACTAGCTGATCACGAATGTTGGGGTCCCCCATCAGTTTTTACGTCCTTTTCTACTGACGTTTTGGGGAAAAAAATTTTTGAATTGGGTTTAGGTTTGTGACGGGGAGTTGGTTTTTTCAAAAGGGTGTCTGAAAGCCCTGTCTTACAAGGGTGAATGGGACAGAGGAGGAGGAGGGGGGAGGGGGAGGGGGAGGAGGTGGAGGAGGAGGAGGTAGGGGGGGGAGGAAGAGGAGGGGGAGGGGGGAAAAAGGGGGGAGGAAGGGGAAGAGGGGGAAAGGGGGGAGGAGGAGGGGAAAGGGGGAGGGGGTGGGGGGAGAGTGGGAAAGGGGGGGTGGAGGGGATGGGGGTGGGGGGGATAGGAGGGGGAAATTACAGGTGGGGGAGGGGAAAGTCAATCCCTAAAATCCCACAGGTGTTAAGGGGAAAAGGTTCCGGTCAAAGGCGAGGAAAGGGGTGTGGTCCGGGCAAAGGCGGGGAAGGAATGTAGTCCGGTAAAGGCGTTTTGGAAAAGGGGGGTAGTTTGGTCCGGGGGGGAGGCGCGGGTTTTCCTTTAGACTGGTGGCTCTTTCATGAATATTTTTTATACATTTTTGATATTTACGAATTTTTGCTTAAAACCAAAGCGGATTTACCATTCCTAGATCAAAATATTGCTGGAAATCTACTCTGCACGTGGTACATAGGTCAGAGGCGAGGGCAGGTAGCGGAGGGGAAATTTCCCTTAAGGATTATAGGTTTTTGTGGGAGCACGCTGTATTAGGGTTAAAGGAATTTTGCAAAAACATTTTCCCTAAAAAGTTTAACACTGGTGTTTGGTATGAAGGTTTATGAATTTACTTGAAATGTTACTCTCAAATTACGAGCAGAGAGTAAAGGAAAAAATTTAAAAGGGCTAAAATTTTAAACGGGAACACTTAGCTTTTTTGGGGTGGGGTCAGGGTGGGGCGAGGTGAGGGCCTCTTTACAGGACAACAACAGTGGTTAGTGCATGTTTATACAGGGAATTTAAAAGGGGAGGGAAATGTAAAGTACTAAAATTGTTTTGCTTTCACGAAACCATCAGATTTGGTTTCCTCCAGACTGAACCTCCCCAAAACCTTAAAGGGGGTAGAGGAAGACTATTTAATAAACCTTGTAAGGGCGACATGCTACCTAGCGTTAAGAACTTTAAACAACGGTAGATAAATAGATAGATAACTATAACGGGGGAAATGAGGGGAGTTTTGTATTTTTACCTTTAAGGGATAGAGGAATGACTGATTTTCCCCCTGGTAAACAAAGGGAAAGTTGGGGGATTTGCGGGAAAAAAAAAAAGGAAAAAGTTCGATATTTAAGGGGGTTCCCCTGAAGGGGTATAGTCTTCGAATACTTATTCTAAAAAAGAAATCGTATGAAATGAATGCCCATGCTCAATTCTTTTAATTTGATAAGAAATTTAATTCTTTTATTCAATTCCGGGGGGTTTTTCTTTCCATCGGGCAAGCCACGAACATGTTTTTAAGAGTGACGAGGTATTGGGAGTCGCAAAAGGAATTTGGTCGACTTTTAATTCAGCGAATGACTCGACTAAACTATACATTTATATGCGTAACCCGACTCTATTTTGTCTGTTTTTAAGGACACTCAGAATCTAAGAGTGTTCTTCGATCTGTCAGGAGGATAAGGGGAGGATAAGAAGTTTTGACTCTACAAGTTATTGGCGATCGCGAAGTAAATGTCTCACACATTGTGACTCGAGACCCGGCTGTATGGGGGGGGGGGGGAGAATGGAGGGGGAAAGATAGAAATGGAAGAGAGAGAAAGACATACAAATGAAAGATAAATAATGCGAGAACAGAAATGATTTGAATGGCCTTATTATAATAAATAACCTGTTCCCCTATATACTGGATCTAGGCAACAATTTGTCCCAGACCAAACATATGGTTGTTGAAACCTTCTCCCTTCTTTCATATACATAACACGGGAATCGTATGATGGGAATTTCCAGCATTTCTCTCGGAATTTCCCGGCATTACATAAAGGCCTGGCATATGAAGAAAAGGCCAACTGTAACATCAAGATCAAGATCAAGATCTCCACCAGTTATTTATTTACTTATATATTTCGTTTTCTGATAAATAAATTAGCACCATGTATAAATTAGCGTTACCTAACTAAATAAATAACCTCATCAATCGGGAAAATTAAGGCGTATTTTGTGACTACAATACAATGTAAAATTATACTTAATATGCTCCGCCCACTTATTTTCTACTCTTTTGGGTGTACAGAAAACTGAGCAGAGACACTCCCGGCACCAAATTTTACTCTTTTCCCGGAAAAATATACAGTTGTGGGTGTGGGTGGTGGTTTCAAGAGCCTGGCCAATCAGATCGCGCGCATGAGAAAATCTTATCAGAACTCCTCCCGTAAATGTTTCTCTTTTCCTTTAATTTTCATCCAATTCAACATTCATTACATGCGCACGACATGAAAAGGATATTATTTAATTGGGAGTAGGTTCAACACGTTGATCGGATTTTAAAAAAAAAACCCAACTTTTAAGATTTCACAAATATTAAATTCTCCAGCGACATCGGGAACAATTTTTCCATCCCTCCAATCTTTCAATGTGCCAAACCCCGTTAAGTTTTTGGGGTAGCACGAAAAAAATTTTAAATTTTGGCCAAATCCTAAAAAAATAAAAGCTCTTTAGTAATATTTTAATTATTTAAAAAATGCAATGTAACTGGACTTTTGTCATAACTTACACGGGAAAGTCCCCCAAAAAATTTTAAAAATTTGGATATACGAAACCCCCATCCTCCGTGGGGCGAGGTAGGTGCTCTGGGTGCTCTCAGGTTCCTCAGCGTTCGCAGATTTCGGCAGCGGGGCAGCCCTTACCAGGCTGTAGTCCGAAACTAACCACAGGATTTTTTTGAAAATAACTCTTTGTGTTCCCCCCAAAAAGTTACCCGCCCGAAGTTTACAAAACCCTTACCAAACCTAACCAAACCTAACCCTAACGTTTTTTGACCTAACCTAACCTATGCGGTCTCCGAAAAGGGCGAACGCCTGGAGTTTTTGAGGCAGGAGCAGAAAAGAGAAAAGAGGAAAAAAAAAAGAGAGAGAAAAAAGGAAAAAAAGGGAAAAGAAAGGAAAAGGGAAGGGGAAAGGAAGAAAAGAGAAAGAGGAAAAGGATATATGTAAATGATAATTTTTGCTGTCTTCCTGAGGGAAACAGAGTACCATGATTCGTACGTCTTCGAATTACATTTGGGAAATTTTTTTTTAAGGTTGTGAGAGCGAGGCTGCGGGCTCTCCCAGTGAATGTAAAACTTTTTCCTTTCGGCTCCGTCTGTAAAAGCGTCGGGCGCGCTACAATCTTTTTTGTGAGGCATATTTTTTCAGTCTCGTTGGCATTTTTTTAAGGCCTCTTCCCTTTTCGACATTTCAAGACCAGTTTACGGAACCCAAGAATTCAGGCTTCCATTTACGCACGAAAAAACCCGGGTCCGAGGCAAAGCGCGTAGGATACGCAAAACCCCTTTTAACTTCCTACTCACATTTAAGGTGGGTAGCTTGGGTAGAGTTTTCGTTTATAAAACCAAAGGGCGCCTTGGGGCCCCATTTCTCTTATCGGAAGGTTTTCCGCTGCACGAGTCGGAGAGCATGTCAGACGGCATAAAAGAGGCATACTGGCTGGTGGAACCTCGTTCCCGCGTCAAACTTGATAGATCCCCCCACATAGCAGCTGCTGAGTTAATCTCTCGTTACTCTCTTCGTTATCTCTCTCTCGTTTTGTCTCGTTATCTCTCTCTCGTTTTCTTCCGTTATCTCTCGTACTCTCTCCTCTCTCTCTCTCTCCTTCTCTTCTCTCTCTCTTTTTCTTCTCTCCCCCCTCTCTCTCTCTCTTTTTATCTCTCTGATCTCTCTTCCGTTTCTCTTTCTCTTCGTTATCTCTCCGTTATTTTCTTTTCTCTCTCTCTCTGTATCTCTCTCTCTCCGTTATCTCTCCTCTCGTTATCCTCCCCCTCTCTCGTTACTCTCTCTCTCTCGTTATCTCTCTCTCTTCGTTATCTCTCTCTCTCTTCTCCTCGTTACTCTCTCTCTCTCGTATCTTCTTGTTTCTCTCTCTCTCTCGTTTTTCTCTCGTTTTTCTCTCTCCTCTCTTTCCCCTTTCTCTCTCTCTCTCTCTCGTTATCTCTCTCTCTCGTTATTTTTCTCCTCTCTTATCTCTCTTCTCTCTCTCTCCCCTTCTCTCTCCTCTCTCCCTCTCTTCTCTTCTCCCCTCCTCTTTTCCCTCTCTCTCTCTCTCTCCCCCTTTCCCTCCCCCCTTTCTCTCCTCTCTCCTCTCTCTCTCTCTTTTTAAATTCCTGCCAGCTGAGATGTTTGTAAAAAAAAAACGGGTTTTTGGTTCCTTTTGGACCGCAAACCCCAAACCCGAACCCAAACCCAAACCCTGAACTGAAAGAACTGGTTCAGCAATTTGGGTACAAAGGGAAAGGGGCCCCTTTAGCGTGTTTTACTGTTTTTTATTTGTAATATTATAGAACAAACTTTACAAAATTTACAGTATATTATAGACTGAAAAACCCAGCTATAATAGTCCATAGACCCCTATATCTCTTTGTCGGGCGCCCCGCAGGCCCCTATGCAGCCCCGAAATTCAAACATTGTCGCGTGAACAGCCCCAGGTATACAGTGATCTATCCTTTTGGGGTATTTTTTGTCTATTTGGGATTTGGGGGGATTTTTCAAGTATTTTTGCGTAATGTATCTCAAGGGAGCAGTACCCTTTTTAGGGTTCAGTTTCAAGCTTTTTTAAAGACCCTTTGGAAAATTTTGTCTATCTTGGATTTTTAGGGAGTCAATCTTGGGGTTTTGAAAATTTTTAGTGGCATCCCATTGAGAAAGAGAGAGAGAAGAGAGAGAGAGAGAGAAGAAGGGGGAGAAGAGAGAGAGAGAAGAGAGAGAGGAGAGAGAGGAGAGAGAGAATTTAAAGGTTTTTTTTGGGTTTCTCCTCATATCCCACTCATCTCTCTTTCACTTATATATCTCCCTTTCCCCTTTTTACGGAGAGAGAGAGAGAGAGAAAGAGAGAGAAGAGAGAGAGAGAGAGAGAGAGGGGAGAGAGGGAGAGAGAGAGAGGAGAGAGAGAGAGAGAGAAGGAGAGAGAGAGAGAGAGAGAGAGAGAGAGAAGGGGAGCGGTCGACGCCCCCGGCCGCGATTTATTTAGTTAACGCTAATGTTTTCATTTTCTACTGTATTTCAGAACACAAAAAGTCATGGAAAGCTAATAAAATTCTCTTCTATTGATTCTGCCCCTTATGTGTCCCCCAAAATTTTACATGACGACGAGTTTTAGGGAAGTTAAATTATCATATTTCTTCAGTCTCATAATGACCTTTATTTAATTGTTTTTCTATGTTTTTAGTGAAATTTAGAACAAACATTTCCCAAGAAACAGTCACCTTTATACTGTATAACAGATATACTGCGGGGGAAAGCCTTGGAATTCCCCGGGTCTTGGGGGGAACGATCCAAAAGGGCCCCCGGGAGCAAGATGGGCCAAAAAATTTTTTCGCTACTCTATTATTTAAGGTAGTGTAGTGGGGGCCAGGGACTCTATAAAAGGGGGAACGCCAATTCATTCATGGCCCCCATGTTTTAAAAGCTACGGGGGGCCCCTCTTTGGGGCCCAAAGGGCCCCTTGTTTACTCTAGACCCGGGGGAAATTCCAAGGCTTACCCCGCAGTTACTGTTATACATTATAAGGGTAGACTTTTATCTTCGGGAAAAAAAAAGTTTGTTATAAGATTTTCACATAAAACATAGTAAAACCATTAAATAAAGGTCATTGATTTTAAAGGGCAAGCTTATAAAAAGAAAAAAC
>JACEEZ010023258.1:0-20000 GCA_016584305.1 Chionoecetes opilio
AGAGAGAGAGGAGAGAGAAGAGAGAGAGAAGAGAGAGAGAGAGAGAGAGAGAGAAAAGGGGAGAGGAGAGAGAGAGAGAGAGAGAGAGAGAGAGAGGAGAGAGAAGGAGGAGAGAGAGAGAGAGAGAAGGAGAGGAAAAGAGGAGAGAGAGAGAAAATTGACATACAGAGAAAAATGAACAATGCAAGAGGACAAATCAACTACTAAAATACTAAACAAGTAAAAAATTTAAAACAAAACGTTATCGAAATGAGAATTACAAAATATCAAACACAAAAGGCAAAACAAACAAATATTGAAAGAAAGTACGGACGGAAAAATGGATTCTTCTTTGTAAGGGAAAAGGAGGAAGGAAAGTAAAAGGTTTGACATCAGAACACAATGGCTCTACAGGAGAGGCAAAGACCAAACAGCGGAGACAAAAGGACATTTTTTTACCCCCCAACCTAGCGACGCATACAGACACATAGGAACAGGGGAAAAAAGGAACAGGGGAAAAAAGGAACAGGGGAAAAAAGGAACAGGGGAAAAAAGGAACAGGGCAAAAAAGGAACAGGGCAAAAAAGGAACAGGGGAAAAAAGGAACAGGGGAAAAAAGGAACAGGGGAAAAAAGGAACAGGGGAAAAAAGGAACAGGGGAAAAAAGGAACAGGGGAAAAAAGGAACAGGGCAAAAAAGGAACAGGGGAAAAAAGGAACAGGGGAAAAAAGGAACAGGGCAAAAAAGGAACAGGGCAAAAAAGGAACAGGGCAAAAAAGGAACAGGGCAAAAAAGGAACAGGGCAAAAAAGGAACAGGGCAAAAAAGGAACAGGGGAAAAAAGGAACGGGGGAAAAAAAAGGAACAGGGAAAAAAAGGGAAACAGGGGAAAAAAAACAGGGCAAAAAAGGAACAGGGGAAAAAAGGAACAGGGCAAAAAAGGAACAGGGGAAAAAAGGAACAGGGCAAAAAAGGAACAGGGCAAAAAAGGAACAGGGCAAAAAAGGAACAGGGCAAAAAAGGAACAGGGCAAAAAAGGAACGGGCAAAAAGGAACGGGGCAAAAAGGAAGGGGGGGAAAAAAAAGGAACAGGGGAAAAAAGGAACAGGGCAAAAAAGGAACAGGGGAAAAAAGAACAGGGCAAAAAAGGAACAGGGGAAAAGGACAGGAAAGGAAAAGGGAAAAGGAAGGCAAAATGGAGGAAAGGAACAGGGGAAAAATGAACGGGAAAAAGAACAGCAAAAAGAACAGGGGAAGGAACAGGGCAAAAGGAACAGGGAAAAAGGAACAGGGAAAGGAGGGAAAGAGGGAAAAGAAGGGAAAAGAACAGGGAAAAAGGAGAGGGGAAAAAAGGAAACAGGAAAAGGAACATGGGAAAAAAGGAACGGGGAAAAAAGGAACAGGAAAGGAAGGGGAAAAGGACAGGGCAAAAGAAAGGGCAAAAGAGGAAAAGGAATGGAAAAGGAAAGGGCAAAGGAAGGGAAAAAAGGACAGGAAAAAGGAACAGGAAAAAAGAACAGGAGGAAAGGGGAAAAAAGGAACAGGAAAAGAAAACAGGAAAAGAAAGGGAAAAAGGAACAGGCAAAAAGTACAGGGAAAAGGACAGGGGGCAAAGAAAGGCAAAAAGGAACAGGGAAAAGGAACAGGGCAAAAAGGAAGGGAAAAAGGAACAGAAAAGGACAGGAAAAGGAACAGGGGAAAAAGAACAGGAAAAAGGAACAGGAAAAAAGAACGGGAAAGAAAGAACAGGGAAAAAAGGAACAGGGGAAAAAAACAGGGCAAAAAGGAAAGGGGAAAAAGTAACTGGGAAAAGGAAAACAGGGAAAAAGGAACACAAAAAGGAACAGGGGAAAAAGGAACAGGGCAAAAAAGGAACAGGGCAAAAAAGGAACAGGGGAAAAAAGGAACAGGGAAAAAAAAGGGGAAAAGGAACAGGGCAAAAAAGGAACAGGGGAAAAAGGAACAGGGCAAAAAAGGAACAGAAAAGGAACAGGGCAAAAAAGGAACAGGGGAAAAAAGGAACAGGGGAAAAAAGGAACAGGGCAAAAAGGAACAGGGGAAAAAGGAACAGGGCAAAAAAGGAACAGGGCAAAAAAGGAACAGGGGAAAAAAGGAACAGGGCAAAAAAGGAACAGGGCAAAAAAGGAACAGGGGAAAAAAGGAACAGGGCAAAAAAGGAACAGGGGAAAAAAGGAACAGGGCAAAAAAGGAACAGGGGAAAAAAGGAACAGGGCAAAAAAGGAACAGGGCAAAAAGGAACAGGGAAAAAGAACGGGGGCAAAAAAGGAACAGGGCAAAAAAGGAACAGGGCAAAAAAGGAACAGGGCAAAAAAGGAACAGGGCAAAAAAGGAACAGGGCAAAAAAGGAGCAGGGGAAAAAAGGAACAGGGCAAAAAAGGAACAGGGGAAAAAAGGAACAGGGCAAAAAAGGAGCGGGAAAAAGGAACAGGCAAAAGGAACAGGGGAAAAAAGGAACAGGGAAAAAGGAACAGGGCAAAAAAGGAACAGGGAAAAGAACAGGGCAAAAAAGGAAAGGGCAAAAAGGAAACAGGGGAAAAAGGAACAGGGAAAAGAACAGGGCAAAAAAGGAAACAGGGAAAAAAGGAACAGGGGAAAAAAGGAACAGGGCAAAAAAGGAACAGGGCAAAAAAGGAACAGGGGAAAAAAGGAACAGGGGAAAAAAGGAACAGGGGAAAAAAGGAACAGGGCAAAAAAGGAACAGGGGAAAAAAGGAACAGGGGCAAAAGGAACAGGGCAAAAAAAGGAACAGGGCAAAAAGGAACAGGGAAAAAAAGGAACAGGGGGAAAAAAGGAACAGGGGAAAAAAAGGAACAGGGAAAAAGGAACAGGGGAAAAAGGAACAGGGCAAAAAGGAACAGGGGAAAAAAGGAACAGGGCAAAAAAGGAACAGGGCAAAAAGGAACAGGGGAAAAAGGAACAGGCAAAGGAACAGGGAAAAAAGGAACTGGAAAAAAACAGGGAAAAAGGACAGGGCAAAAAAGGAACAGGGGAAAAAGGAACAGGAAACAAAGGAACGGGGCAAAAAGGAACAGGGGAAAAAAGGAACAGGGGAAAAAAGGAACAGGGGAAAAAGGAACAGGGGAAAAAAGGAACAGGGGAAAAAAGGAACAGGGCAAAAAAGGAACAGGGGAAAAAAGGAACAGGGCAAAAAAGGAACAGGGAAAAAGAACGGAAAAAGGAGCAGGCAAAAAGGAACAGGGGAAAAAAGGAACAGGGACAAAAAAGGAACAGGGCAAAAAAGGAACAGGGCAAAAAAGGAACAGGGCAAAAAAGGAACAGGGCAAAAAAGGAGCAGGGCAAAAAAGGAACAGGGGAAAAAAGGAACAGGGCAAAAAAGGAACAGGGGAAAAAAGGAACAGGGGAAAAAAGGAACAGGGGCAAAAAAGGAACAGGGCAAAAAAGGAACAGGGGAAAAAAGAACATGGAAAAAAAAGGAGCAAGGACTAAAAAACTGCCTACACAGACAGAGGAAAAAAGGAAAAAGTGTTCAAACTAAAATAAAAAAAACCTCTAAAATATGAATACACTAAAAAGCTTTGAAAAAAAAATTGTTCGTGGAAACCAAAAGTACAGGAAAGAAAAGTCAATAAAAAATAGAGCGTTTAGAATTTTCACATACTTTCAAAATTGGTATTCCCCGTTCACAAAAAAAAACAATAAAAAATTTGAAGCATAGTGTAAAAAGTAAATTGTAAAAAGTGTGGTAACGTGAAATACACAACATACTCGTACATACATACATATAAATATAGCATGCTATTTATGTGATTGCATATTGTTGTAGGTAATTATTGCGTCAAAAATGAAACACAAACATTAAGATTAAAAAATGTAAGACAAAAAGTAGGGAATGCAAACTGGAAATAAATTAATAGAAAAAATAAGATGACAAAAAAGTTTCAAAATAAAAAAGATCAAACAAAACAAATGACATGGCCAAAAATGTAATAGTATTTAAGCGTAGGTTTTGTTTATACTTTGTTAACAAATGTTTAGTGGATTTCTTGACGTCTTTTTGGAGACAGTTATTTAGTGACGTCTTTTTAGGGACAGTTAAAGTGACGTCTTTTTAGGGACAGTTATTTAGTGACGTCTTTTTAGGGACAGTTAAAGTGACGTCTTTTTAGGGACAGTTAAAGTGACGTCTTTTTAGGGACAGTTATTTAGTGACGTCTTTTTAGGGACAGTTATTTAGTGACGTCTTTTTAGGGACAGTTAAAAAGACGTCTTTTTAAGGACAGTTATGTAGTGACGTCTTTTTTAGGGACAGTTATTTAGTGACGTCTTCTTATGGACAGTTAAAAAGACGTCTTTTTAAGGACAGTTATGTAGTGACGTCTTTTTAGGGACAGTTATTTAGTGACGTCTTCTTATGGACAGTTAAAGTGACGTCTTTTTAAGGACAGTTATTTAGTGGTCTTTTTAGGGACATTAATTTAGTGAAGTCTTTTTAAGGACAGTTATTTAGTGACGTCTTTTTAGGGACAGTTATTTAGTGACGTCTTTTTAAGGACAGTTATTTAGTGGTCTTTTTAGGGACATTAATTTAGTGGTCTTTTTAAGGACAGTTATTTAGTGACGTCTTTTTAGGGACAGTTATTTAGTGACATCTTTTTAGGGATAGTTATTTAGTGACGTCTTTTTAGGGAGTTATTTAGTGGCGTCTTTTTAGGGACAGATATTTAGTGACGTCTTTTTAGGGACAGTTAATATGTGACGTCTTTTGAGGGACAGTTAATAAGTGACGTCTTTTTAGGGACAGTTATTTAGTGAAGTCTTTTTAGGGACAGCTATTTAGTGACGTCTTTTTACGGACAGTTATTTAGTGACGTCTTTTTAGGGACAGTTATTTAGTGACGTCTTTTTAGGGACAGTTATTTAGTGACATCTTTTTAGGGACAGATATTTAGTGACGTCTTTTTAGGGACAGTTATTTAGTGACGTCTTTTTAGGGACAGTTATTTAGTGACGTCTTTTTAGGGACAGTTATTTAGTGACGTCTTTTTAGGGACAGTTATTTAGTGACGTCTTCTTAGGGACAGTTAAAAAGACGTCTTTTTAAGGACAGTTATGTAGTGACGTCTTTTTAGGGACAGTTATTTAGTGACGTCTTTTTAGGGACAGTTATTTAGTGACGTCTTTTTAGGGACAGTTAATTAGTGACGTCTTTTTAGGGACAGTTATTTAGTGACGTCTTTTTAGGGACAGTTATTTAGTGACGTCTTTTTAGGGACAGTTATTTAGTGACGTCTTTTTAGGGAAATAATTTAGTGGTCTTTTTAGGGACAGTTATTTAGTGACGTCTTTTTAGGGACAGTTATTTAGTGACGTCTTTTTAAGGACAGTTATTTAGTGGTCTTTTTAGGGACATTAATTTAGTGGTCTTTTTAAGGACAGTTATTTAGTGACGTCTTTTTAGGGACAGTTATTTAGTGACATCTTTTTAGGGACAGTTATTTAGTGACGTCTTTTTAGGGAGTTATTTAGTGACGTCTTTTTAGGGACAGATATTTAGTGACGTCTTTTTAGGGACAGTTAATATGTGACGTCTTTTGAGGGACAGTTAATAAGTGACGTCTTTTTAGGGACAGTTATTTAGTGAAGTCTTTTTAGGGACAGCTATTTAGTGACGTCTTTTTACGGACAGTTATTTAGTGATGTCTTTTTAGGGACAGTTATTTAGTGACGTCTTTTAGGGAAAAGTTATTTAGTGACATCTTTTTAGGGACAGATATTTAGTGGTCTTTTTAGGGACAGTTATTTAGTGACGTCTTTTTAGGGACAGTTATTTAGTGACGTCTTTTTAGGGACAGTTATTTAGTGACGTCTTTTTAGGGACAGTTATTTAGTGACGTCTTTTTAGGGACAATTATTTAGTGACGTCTTTTTAGGGACAGTTATTTAGTGACGTCTTTTTAGGGACAGTTAATAAGTGACGTCTTTTTAGGGACAGTTATTTAGTGACGTCTTTTTAGGGACAGTTATTTAGTGACGTCTTTTTAGGGACAGTTATTTAGTGACATCTTTTTAGGGACAGTTATTTAGTGACGTCTTTTTAGGGACAGATATGTTATGACGTCTTTAGGGACGTATTTAGTGCCGTCTTTTTAGGGACAGTTATTTAGTGACGTCTTTTTAGGGACAATTATTTAGTGACGCCCTTTTTTGGGACAGTTATTTAGTGAAGTCTTTTTTAGGGACAGATTTAAGTGACGTCTTTTTAGGGACAGATATTTAGTGACGTCTTTTTAGGGACAGTTATTTAGTGACGTCTTTTTAGGGACAGTTATTTAGTGACGTCTTTTTAGGGACAGTTAATTAGTGACGTCTTTTTAGGGACAGTTATTTAGTGACGTCTTTTTAGGGACAGTTATTTAGTGACGTCTTTTTAGGGACAGTTATGTATTGACGCCTTTTTAGGGACAGTTATTTAGTGACGTCTTTTTAGGGACAGTTATTTAGTGACGTCTTTTTAGGGACAGTTATTTAGTGACGTCGTTTTAGGGAAAGTTATTTAGTGACGCCTTTTTAGGGACAGTTATTTAGTGACGTCTGTTTAGGGACAGTTATTTAGTAACGCCTTTTTAAGGACAGTTATTTAGTGACGTCTTTTTAGGGACAGTTATTTAGTGACGTCTTTTTAGGGACAGTTATTTAGTGACGTCTTTTTAGGGACAGTTATTTAGTGACGTCGTTTTAGGGAAAGTTACTTTAGTGACGCCTTTTTAGGGACAGTTATTTAGTGACGTCTTTTTAGGACAGTTATTTTAGTAACGCCTTTTTAAGGTATTTAGGACATGTTTTAGGACAGTTTTAGTGACGTCTTATTAGGGACAGTTATTTAAATGACGTCTTTTTTAGGGGGCATTATTTAGTGGCGTCGTTTTAGGGAAAGTTATTTAGTGACGCCTTTTTAGGGACAGTTATTTAGTGACGTCTGTTTAGGGACAGTTATTTAGTAACGCCTTTTTAAGGACAGTTATTTAGTGACGTCTTTTTAGGGACTTATTTGGATTTCTATTAAGTTATTATAGTCATAATGGATATATTTTGCGTATATTTGTTTACGTGCAATGAATCGTGGAAAAAGGTGAGAAAGTTGGAGATGTCATAATCCAAATAATACACATAGGAAGACTTGTTTTTTTAATATGAACACGCTATAATAAACCACCAAATACACCCACACATACACACACATAAACAAAACATACACACAACATACACACACACAACACATAGGGAAACTCACCGTAGATGTAAGGGATAGCACGCTCGGCTCAACAACCGAGAAGTCCCGGGTCGATCCCGGGTAGAGCGAAGCCAGACGGGCGTCTTCTTAAAACCCCGAGCCCCTGTCCACCCAGCAGTGATACATGGGTACCGGGTGTCAGCCGGGGGTTTGTGACCCCCTCACGGAGTGGTGGCTTCGGCCAACACTAAGCACTACGGATGAATGATAAAAGAAGGTTGATATGGAGGACGGAGCCATACGGCATTGCTCAGCCCTGTACAAAATACAACTAGATGAATACAACTAGATGAATACAATACAAACGCGCACACACACACCCACACTAGACACCACACACGCATACACACACACAACACACACACACACACACACAAACGCATTACACACACATGCATACACACATACACACACACACCACACACACATCCATTTAAATTTTCACTTACAAACTATGACATATATGTGTACAAATTTTTATACTTGCATTATAATTCACGTACCGTAGTATATAAAACAAGGATAAAATGCGTCAGGTAGCCCTGAAGACATGAAAAAGGGAAGATGACTCTTGGGTGTTGTTATGTAGAATCAAGAAGTGTCAAGAAGAAGGAAACAAGGCAGTGTGGACAGGGAAAGATTGCGAAAGACATAGAAACAAGGTGGCCAAAGATGCCTTTGGACATGAGAAAGATTTGGAAAATAAAGAAACTAGGTGTCACTCAACATTTGTCATTTGCCGAATGATACCACTCGTGGTAGGACAAATATTGAGTGACAACCTAGTTTTCTTTTTCCTTTCCAAATCTTTCTCATGTCCACATGCATACTTTGCCACCTTGTTTCTATTCTTTCGCAATCTTCCCATGTCCACACTAGCCTTTGTTTTCACCTTTTCTTTGACACTTATTGATCTGCAAACAAACCCGCAAGAGGTAATCTCCGTTTCATGTCTTCAGGGCTACCCTTGAAGCATTTTATAATAGTGTCTCTCCTTTTCCACGTGAAAGTTGAAGACGACGTTTCGGCACAACTAAGCGTGCGCACACAACCAGATGGGGTGTCTCTCAGTATAAACTTGACGGATCGTTTCGACTATTGAATTGAGGAAATCCGAATAAACCTACGATTTTGTCCAACTGGAGCATCGACGAGAGCTTTCGAATGAGCTAAGAACGGCCCAGGCGACACCACAAGCGTTCGTTAAGAAGCGCGGACAAATTTTCTCCAGGACACTATTTCCTCTCTACTGAGTCATCGGGCAGGGTTAATCACCCCTGCCCGATGCTGCAAATCATTTATCTTTCAAAACAAATACACAAAGTTTCAAAGGGCCTATAATTCCATACGACATACATGGGGACAATTTATATGCTTATATAACAAACAATTACGAATAAAAGAGATTTCCTTTGGGCCTAGAAAAATAAACATAATGCGAAAATGCGAAAAAGAAAAAAAGAAAAAAAACCAAGGCGAATTTCTGTAGGCCTAGAAATAATACATAGATGGAGGAATCGGAGGAAAAAAGAAAAAAAAAAATGAAAGAGGCGAATTCCATTAGCACCTAGAAAATAATACATACAGATGGAGGAATAAAAATAAATTTGAATCCTCCTTTCAAAGAATACATCTGAATTACTTTTACATTTTATGTTAAAAAGTTATAAATAAAAAAGCAAAAAAAGAGGCGTAATTTTTTGTAGGCTAAAATGAAGAATTATAGATGGAATTCGAAAGAAAAAAAAGTAAATAAGATAGCGGCGATAGAAGCGAAAATGTCTAGAAACTAGCCTCAATTTTTCCCTTAAAAGCTTGTATATTGTTTTATCTATTTCTTGTTTTTGGTCTGATGGCCGACTAATGGTTGGCAAGGGACGCTTGTCTTACTGGGAGAAACATGGGAAGGAATAGTTTGAATCTTGCGATACTTGTTCCATTATTTTTTCATCTCTCTCTATCTCTCTCTCATACTCTCTCTCTCTCTCTCTCTCTCTCTCTCTCTCTCTCTCTATCTCTACTCTCTCTCTCTCTCTCTCTCTCTCTCTCTCTCTCTCTTCTATATATATAGTATATATATATATATATATCTATATTATCTGTGTCTCTCTCTCTTTCTCTCTCTCTATTTTTTTTCCATTATCAGTGAGGAGCAAGTCATTCATATTTCCTATCTTCAGCGCGATAAACTTAATATTTTGTTCTTTATCTCTATGTGTTTTCAGGAATAATATTTTAAACTAGATAGAATATTCTCTCTCTCTCTCTCTCTCTCTCTCTCTCTCTCTCTCTCTCTCTCTCTCTCTCTCTCTCTCTCTCTCTCTCTCTCCTCTCTCTCTCTCTCTCTCTCTCTCTCTCTCTCTCTCTCTCTCTCTCTCTCTGGAAATAAATATAGCTTTTTCCTGCCCATAAATGGAAACTTTACTTAAGAAAGGGCGAGAAGTACCTCCAAAATATAGACTGAGGAGAGAGGGAGAGAGGGAAGGAGGGAGGAGGGAGGGAGGACGAGGGAAGAGGGAGGTACAAAATAGGTGCTGAGTGAAGGAAGGAGGTACAGAGGGGAGGAGGGGTAGGACGGAGGGAGGGAAAAAATACATGGTGTGCCAAATTGGTAAAGGGGGGGAAAGGGGATGAATGTAGAGGGAAGGTGTGAGGATATGAGAAAGATTAGGAGGAAGGAACCGTATAGAATAAAAAGTGTGTTGATGGCGCCAAAGGAGAGAGAAAGAGATACATCAGGCTGCAGATGAGGGTCAAGAGTATGATAGGAAAGGAGGAAAGTGGCAGAGTATGGTATAATAAGATAAGATAAGATACTTGATCCATCTAGGACATTTGAACAGTACCAACTATAAGGTTATTGACATACAAAGCGCCACCCCGCCAGGACGATGGTGGGCTGAACCGCTGGAACGAATGAGTATTTGTAGGAGAAAAGAAGGAGGGAAGAAGGAAAGTGATAGGAGTTATAGGACGAGAAGAAGGAAGGAAGAAACAAAAAAAGAAGGAAGGAAAGTGGGAAAGTGTCAGATAGGACGAGAAAGAAGGAAGGAAGAAGGATAAGAAAGATACTTGTCCTATCTAGACTACTTCTCACAGACCAACTACAAGGTTATTGACTATACAAAGCGCGACCACGCCAGGACAAACTTGGGGGCTGAAACGCTCTGAACGAATGCGGGACGCTACACACGAGCCCGCAGCTATCCAATGGAAGGAAGAAGGAAAAGTGACAGGCTAGTAGAGCACAAGAAGAAAGGAAGCATAAGAAACATGATCAAGAAAGATTTATGGCAAGACGCCTTAACTTACTAAAAGGTGAGGAGTGAGAAATAAGTAAATTAGATGTTTATATTTTGTATTTGTGAAATGGAAGAGAAAGGATGCAGAGTGAGGTAAAAAGAACGTGCAGGAAAACTGAGAAAAAAAGGTTAATGTGAAAACCATGAAAACGGAAAAGGGAGGAGAGAGAGTGAGAGAGAGAGAGAGAGAGAGAGAGAGAGATGACGAGAGAGAGAGAGAGAGAGAGAGAGAGAGAGAGAGAGAGAGAGAGGGAGAGGGGAGAGAGAGGAGAGAGAGAGGGAGAGAGAGACGGAGAGGAGAGGAGAGAGAGAGAGAGAGAGAGAGAGAGAGATAAAGAGAGAGAGAGATGAGAGACGAGAGGAGAGAGAGAGAGAGAGAGAGAGAGAGAGAATCAGAATCAGAATCAGAATAAGAATTTTATTTCCATTGTTACAATGGCTATTTTTTTAAAACATAGTAATGAGTCTTACATATTTTGAATAAGATAAACAGTTTTAAAAGGGTTTAGAACACTGAACATGGTCTATATACAAATAAAATATAGAATACATAAAAATTGAAAAACCCTTTAAAATCCTAATGAAAACATAAATAAAAAGTAAGACTTCCTAAAAGTATATAAAAACATACAGAAAAGTTATAAAAAAGGTGTTAGTTTAGATTAAAATACATTCAGGTATGGACGTCAAAAATTAGAGAAAGAATTGTTTACATAAAAGGCGATTTTTTTAAGTGACTTTTAAAAGTGTGCAAGGAAAGGTAGCATCTCTAATTTGGGCCCTTGGAAAAGCTGTTCCGGGAAAGCAGGTTTCCAGCCACAGAAGGGACCTTTTTCCCAAACATGTGTTGCATTTTGGCACATGGAGTTGTTGCTGTTGATGGTTGTTGTACATATCTTCACTTTGGGCAGTGAAAAAAAACCCTGTCAGGTACTCTTTTATTAACTATATTGTACACGGCTACTACTAGCTCAAAAATGATATTTTTCATTTATTTTCAGCCATCCAAGGTCTTTTAAGTAGGGTGTGACATGGTCATGCTTTGAGCCTCCTAAAGCAACTTTGCTGCAATTTGGAGCTTTGCACACGTTGATATGTGCACAAGTGGGATGCTCCCCAAAATTTTAAGCCATAATCAGTATGCCGTAATTCAGTACTAGAGAGAGAAGAGAGAGAAAAGGAGAGAGAGGAGAAAAGAGAGGAGAGAGGAGAGAGAGAGAGAGAGAGAGAGAGAGAGAGAGAGAGAGAGGGGAGAGAGAAAAGGGGAGAGGGAAGAGGAGAAGAGAGAGGAGAGAGAGAGAGAGAGAGAGAGAGAGGGGAGAGAGAGAGAGAGAGAGCGAGAGAGAAGAGAGAGAGAGAGAGAGAGAGGAGAGAGGAGGAGAGAGAGAGAGAGAGAGAGAGAGAGAGAGAGAGAGAGGAGAGAGAGAGAGAGAGAGAGAGAGAGAGAGAGAGAGGAGAGAGAGAGAGAGAGGAGAGAGAGAGAGAGAGAGAGAGAGAGAAGGGGAGGAGAGAGAGAGAAGAGAGAGAGAGAGAGAGAGAGAGAGAGAGAAGGAGGAGAGAGAGAGAGAGAGAGAGAGAGAGAGATTGACATACACACACACATACAGAGAAAAATGAACAATGCAAGAGGACAAATCAACTAACTAAAATACTGAACCAAGAAAAACATTTAAACAAAACGTTATCGAAATGAGGAAGTACAAAACATCAAATACAAAAAGGCAAAACAAAACATAATATTGAAAGCAAGTACGGACGGAAAAATGGATTCTTCTTTGTAAGTAAAAAGGAGGAAGGAAAGTAAAAGGTTTGACATCAGAACACAATGGCTCTACAGGAGAGGCAAAGACCAAACAGCGGAGACAAAAGGAATTTTTTTTTACCTCCAACCCAACGACGCATACAGACACATAGGAACAGGGGAAAAAAGGAACAGGGCAAAAAAGGAACAGGGGAAAAAAGGAACAGGGCAAAAAAGGAACAGGGGAAAAAAGGAACAGGGGAAAAAAGGAACAGGGGAAAAGGAAAAAGGAACAGGGGAAAAAGGACACAGGGGGAAAAAAAGGAACCGGTGGAAAAAAGAACAGGGAAGACCAAAGGAAAGGGGAAAAAAGGAACAGGGGAAAAAAAGAACCAGGGGAAAAAAGGAAAAGGGGAAAAACGGTGAACAAGGGGAAAAAAGGAGCAGGGGAAAAACGGAGCAGGGGAAAAAAGGAAAAGGGGAAAAAAGGAACAGGGGAAAAAAGGAACAGAGGAAAAAAGAACAGGGGAAAAAAGGAAACGGGAAAAAAGGAACAGGGGAAAAAAAGAAAAGAGGCAAAAAAAGGAACAGGGCAAAAAAGGAACAGGGGAAAAAGGACACAGGGCAAAAAAGGAACAAGGGGAAAAAAGGAAACAGGGCAAAAAAGGAAACAGGGGAAAAAAGGAACAGGGAAAAAAGGAACAGGGCAAAAAAAAAGGAACAGGGCAAAAAAGGAAAGGGCAAAAAAGGAACAGGGCAAAAAAAGGAACAGGGGAGAAAAAGGAAACAGGGCAAAAAAGGAACAGTGCAAAAAGGAACAGGGGAAAAAAAAAAAAGGAACAGGGAAAAAAGAACAGGGGAAAAAGGAACAGGGAAAAAGACAGGGCAAAAAAGAAAGGGGATAAAAAAGAACAGGGAAAAGGAACAGGGCAAAAAAGGAACAGGGGGAAAAAAGGAAAAGGGAAAAAAGAAACAGGGGCAAAAAAAGAACAGGGCAAACAAGGAACAGGGGGAAAAAAAGGAACAGGGAAAAAAAAGGAAATGTTTTGTAAAAGGACCAGGGCAAAAAAGGAAGAGGGCAAAAAAGGAACAGGGGAAAAAAGGACCAGGGCAAAAAAGGAAAGGGGAAAAAAGGAACAGGAGCAAAAAGGAAGGGCAAAAAAGGAACAGGGGAAAAAAAAAGGAACAAGGGCACAAAAGGAACAGGGGAAAAAAGGCACGGCCAAAAAAGGAACAGGGCAAAAAAAGGAACAGGGTAAAAAAAAGGAACAGGGCCAAAAAAGGAACAGGGCCAAAAAAGGGCAGGGCAAAAAAGGAACAGGGCAAAAAAGGAAAAACAGGGCAAAAAAAGGAACACAGGGCAAAAAGAACATGGAAAAAAAAAGAGCAAGGAAGTAAAAACCTGCCTACACAGACAGACCCGGGAAAAAAGAAAAAGTGTTCAAACTAAAATAAAAAAAAAACTTAAAGTATGAAACTACACTAAAAAGCTTGAAAAAAAAATTGTTCGTGGAAACCAAAAGTACAGGAAAGAAACGTCAATAAAAAAATTGAGCGTTAGAATGTTCAACTACTTTCAAAATTGGTATTTCCCGTTCACAAAAAATAACATAAAATATTTGAAGCAATAGTGTAAAAAGTAATGTAAAAGTGTGGTAACGTGACATACACAACATACTCGTACATACATAGTATAAATATAGCATTGCTTTATGTGATTGCCTATTATTGTAGTTAAATTATGCTGTCAAAAATGAAACCAAACATTAAGATTAAAAAAGTAAGACAAAAAGTCGGGAAGCAAAATGGAAATAAATAATATAAAAATAAGATGACAAAAAAGTTTCAGAATAAAAAAGACAACAAAAAACAAAATGACATGGCCAAAAATGTTATTAGTATTAAGCGTAGGTTTTGTTTATACTTGTGTTAAACAAATGTTTAGTGGATTTTTGACGTCTTTTAGAGGACAGTTATTAGTGGAGGTCTTTTTAGGGACAGTAAAGTGACGTCTTTTTAGGACAGTTAAGTGACGTCTTTCTTTTAGGGACAGTTAAAAGTGACGCTTTTTAGGGACAGCTATTTAGTGACGGATTTTAGGGACAGTTTATTAGTGAAGTCTTTCTTAGGTGACAGTTATTTAGTGACGTCTTTTTAGGGACAGTTATTTAGTGACGTCCTTTTAGGGAGAGTTTTAAAGATGACGTTTCTTTTTTTAGGGACAGTTATTTAGTGCCGTCTTTTAGGACAGTAAAGTGACGTCTTTTAGGGACAGTTAAATGGAAGTCTTGTTAGGACAGTATCTTTAGTGACGTCTTTTTAGGGACAGTTATTTTAGTGACGTCTTTTTAGGGACAGTGATTTAGTGACGTTCTTTTTAGGGACAGTTTAAAGTGACGTCTTTTAGGACAGTTATTTAGTGACGGTTACTTTTTAGGGAAAGTTATTTAGTGAGTCTTTTTAGGGCCAGTATAGTTAGTGACGTCTTTTAGGGACAGTTAAAGTGACGTCTTTTTAGGACAGTTATTTAGTGGACGTATTTTAGGGACAGTATTAGTGACGTCTTTTTTAGGGACAGTTATTTACTGACGTCTTTTTAAGGGACAGTTATATTACCGACGTTTTTTAGGGACAGTTATACTGACGTTTCGTCTCTTAGGGACAGTATTTACGACGGCCTTTTTGAGGGGAAGTTATTAAAGTGACGTCTTTTTAGGGACAGTATATTTAGTGACGTCTTTTTTAGGGACAGTTAGTAGTGACGTCTTTTTAGGGACAGTTACAGTGAGTCTTTTTAGGGACAGTTATTTAGTGACGTCTTTTTAGGGCCGTATTTAGTGACGTCTTTTAGGACAGTTAAAGAGAGTCTTTTTAGACAGTTATGTAGTGACGTCTTTTTAGGGACAGTATTAGTGACGTCATTTTAGGACAGTTAAAAAAGACGTCTTTGTAAGGACGTTATTGTAGTGACGTCCTTTTAGGGAAAGTTATTCAGTGACGTCTTTTAGGGACAGTATTTAGTGACGTCTTTTAGGGACCAGTTATAGTGACGTTCTTTATGGACAGTATTAGTGATGTCGTTTAGGGACAGTTATTTAGTGACGTCTTTGTAGGGACATTAATTTAGTGAAGTCTTTTTAAGGACTGTTATTAGGACGTCTTTAGGGACAGTTATTTAGTGACGCTTTTTAAGGACAGTTATTTAGTGTCTTTTTAGGGACATTAATTTAGTGGTCTGTTAGGACAGTTTATTTAGTGACGTCTTTTTATGGGACAGTATTTAGTGACATCTTTTAGGGACAGTTATTTAGTGACGTCTTTTTAGGGAGTTATTTAGGACGTCTTTTAGGGACAGATATTGTGACGTCTTTAGGGACAGTTAATATGTGAGTCTTTTGAGGGACAGTTAATAAGGGACACGTCTATTTAGGACAGTTATTAGTGAAGTCTTTTAGGGACAGCTATTTAGTGACGTCTTTTACGGACAGTATTTAGTGATGTATTTTTAGGGAAAGTTATTTAGGAGGTCTTTTTAGGAGACAGTTATTTAGTGACATCTGTTTAGGGACTAGTATTAGTGACAGTTCTTTTTAGGGACAGTTATTAGTGACGTCTTTAGGGACAGTTATTAGTGACGTCTTTTTAGGGACAAAAATATTTAGGGACATCTTTTAGGACAGTTATTAGTGACATCTTTTAGGGACAGATATTTTATGACACGTCTTTTTAGGGACAGTATTTAGTGCCGTCTTTTTGGACAGTTTATTTTAGTGACGTTCTTTTTGGGACAATTTTAGTGAGTCTTTTTAGGGACAGTTATTTAGTGACGTACTTTTTAGGGACAGTTAATACGTGACGTCTTTTAGCGGACCAGTATTTAGTGAGTCTTTTAGGGACAGTTATTTAGTGGACGTCTTTTAGGACAGTTAATTTAGTGAAGTCTTTTTAGGGAAATAATTAGTGGTCTTTTTTAGGAGGACAGTATTTAGGACATCTTTTTAGGCGACATTAATAGTGACGTCTTTTTAGGACAGTTATTAGTGACGTTTTTTAGGGAACAAGTTTATTTAGTGACGTCTTTTAGGACAGTTATGTTGACGCCTTTTAGGGACAGTATTTGGACGTCTTTTAGGAGACAGTTATTTAGTGACAGTCTTTTTAGGACGTTTATTAGTGACGTCGTTTTAGGAAAGTTCTTAGGGACGCCTTTTTAGGGACAGTTATTTAGTGACGTATGTTTAGGGACAAGTTATTAGTAATGCCTTTTTTAAGGACAGTTATTTAGTGACGTCTTTTAGGGACAGTATTTAGTGACGTCTTTTTGGGACAGTTTATTTAGTGACGTTTTTTAGGACAGTTATTTAGTGACGTCGTTTTAGGGAAAGTTCTTTAGTGACGCCTTTTTAGGGACAGTGATTTAGTGAGCGTCTGTTTAGGGACAGTTATTTTTTTAGTAACGCCTTTTTAAGGACAGTGATTTAGTGACATCTTTTAGGGACAGTTATTTAGTGATGTTTATTAGGGAAGTTTCATTTAGTGACGTCATTTTAGGGACAGTTATTTAGTGGAGTCGTTTTTTAGGGGAAAGTATTTGTGACACCTTTTTAGGGACAGTTATTTAGTGACGTCTGTTTAGGGAAGTTATTTAGTAACGCCTTTTTTAAGGACAGTATTTAGTGAAGTCTTTTTAGGGACTTCTTTGGATTTCTATTAAGTTATTATAGTCTAATGGATATATTTTGCGTTATATTTGTTTCACGCTGCAAGAATCGCTGAAAAAGGGAGAAGGTGGAGAGTTAAATCCACAATACACATAGGAAGGACTTGTTTTGTTTTAATTATGAACACGCTAATATAAAAAAAACCCTCAAATACACACACATACACACACATACACACACATACACCCCCCCACCCAAAAAACACATACACACACACACACATAGAACTCCGAGTGTACAAGGGATAGCACGGCTCGGTCACAACCGAGAAGTCCCGGGTTCGATCCCCGGGTAGAGCAAGACAGACGGCGGTCTTCTTAAACCGAGCCCTGTCCAACCAGCAGGAATGGGTACGGGTGTCTAGCCGGGGTTTGTGACCACCCCTATCCCGGAGTGGTGGCTTCGGGCCAACATAAGCACTAAGGATGAATGATAAAAATAATGTTGATATGGAGGACGGTAGCCATCGAGCATTGCTCAGCCCTGTAAAAATACAAACTAGATGAATACAACTAGATGATACACAACAACACGCACACACCCACACACACACTATACAACACACGCATTACACACACACACACACCCACACACACACACACGCCATATACAACAAACGCATACCACACATACAACACACACACCAAACAACACATTACCACTTTAAAATTTTCACTTACAAACTTAACATAGTATGTGTACAAATTTTTATACTTGAATATAATTCAACGTACCGTAAGTATATACAACAAGTATACAATGCATTCCAGGTAAGCCTGAAGAATGAAAAAGGAAGATGAATCTTGCGGGGGTTGTGATGTAGATCAAGAAGTGTCAAGAAGAAGGGAAACAAGGCTAGTGTGGACATGGGAAAGATTGCGAAAGAATAGAAACAAGGTGGCAAAGATGCCTTTGGACATGAGAAAGATTTGGAAAATAAAGAAACTAGGTGTCACTCAACATTTGCCCTTTGCCGACTGATACCACTCGTGGTAGGACAAATATTGAGTGACACCTAGTTTCTTTCCTTTCCAAATCTTTCTCATGTCCAAAGGCATCTTTGCCACCTTGTTTCTATTCTTTCGCAATCTTTCCCATGTCCACACTAGCCTTGTTTCCCTTCTTCTTGACACTTCTTGATCTGCATAACAACACCCGCAAGAGTCATCTTCCCGTTTTCATGTCTTCAGGGCTACCCTGAAGCATTTTATACTAGTGTCTCTCCTTTTCCACGTGAAATGTTGAAGCCGACGTTTCAGGCACAACTAAGCGTGCGCACACAACCAGATGGGTGTCTCTCAGTACTAAACTTTGACGATCGTTTTCGAATATTGGAATTGAGAAATCGAATAAACTACGATTTTGTCCAACTGGAGCACGACGAGAGCTTTCGAATGAGCTATAGAACGGCCCCAGGCGACCACCACAGCGTTCGTTAGAAGCGCGGACAAATTTTCTCCAGGACACTTTCCTCTCTACTGAGTCATCTTGGGCAGGGTTAATCACCCCTGCCCGATGCTACAATCATTTATCTTTCAAAACAAATACACAAAGTTTCAAAGGGCTATAATTCCATACGACATACATGACAATTTATATGCTTATAGAACCAACAAGTACTGAATAAAATAAATTCCTTTGGGCCTAGAAAAATAATACATAGATGCTGAAATTCGAAAGAAAAAAAGAAAAAAAAACCAAGGCGAATTTCTGTAGGCCTAGAAATAATACATAGATGGAGGAATTCGGAGGAAAAAAGAAAAAAAAAAGAAAGAGGCGAATTCCATTAGACCTAGAAATAATACATACTAGATGGAGGAATTCAAATAATATTTGAATTCCTCCTTTCAAATAATAATTGAATTACTTTTTACATTTTATGTAAAAAGTTATAAAAAAGCAAAAACAAGAGGCGAATTTTTGTAGGCCTAAATGAATAATTCATAGATGGAATTCGAAAGAAAAAAAAGTAAAAAAAAGATAGCGGCGATAGAAGCGAAAAGGTCTAGAAACTCGCCTCAATTTTTCCCTTAAAAGCTTGTATATTGTTTTTATCTATTCTTGTTTTTGGTCTGATGGCGACTAATGGTTGGCAAGGGACGCTTCGTCTTACTGGAGAAATGGGAAGGAATAGTTTCATCTTGCGTACTTGTTCCATTATTTTTTCATCTCTCTCTCTCTCTCTCTCTCTCTCTCTCTCTCTCTCTCTCTCTCTCTCTCTCTCCTCTCTCTCCTCTCTCTCTCCTCTCTCTCTCTCTCTCTCTCT
The DNA here is from genome assembly GCA_016584305.1 of Chionoecetes opilio. Lineage (NCBI taxonomy): Eukaryota > Metazoa > Arthropoda > Malacostraca > Decapoda > Majidae > Chionoecetes > Chionoecetes opilio. The sequence goes on from JACEEZ010023258.1 coordinate 19,282, forward strand.
CTCTCTCTTCTCCTCTCTCTCTCTCTCTCTCTCTCTCTTCTTCTTCTCTTTTATCTCTCTCTCTCTTCTCTCTCTCTCTCTTCTCTCTCTCTATTTTTTTCCTATTATATAATCATTCATCTTCTCTCTCTTTCTCTCTCTCTATTTTTGTTCCTTTCATTCTGCGTCTTCATATTTCCTATCTTACCGATAAACTTATTTGCTCTTCTCTCTCTCGTCGCTTTTCAGATATATTAACTAATAGATATCTCTCTCTCTCTCTCTCTCTCTCTCTCTCTCTCTCTCTTCTCTCTCTTCTCTCTCTCTCCTCTCTCTCTCTCTCTCTCTCTCTCTCTCTCTCTCTCTCTCTCTCTCTCTCTCTCTCTCTGGAAATAAATATAGCTTTTTCCTGCCCATAATGGAAACTTTACTTAAGAAAGGGCGAGAAGTACCTCCAAAATATAGACTGAGGAGAGAGGGAGAGAGGGAAGGAGGGAGGAGGGAGGGAGGACGAGGGAAGAGGGAGGTACAAAATAGGTGCTGAGTGAAGGAAGGAGGTACAGAGGGGAGGAGGGGTAGGAGGGAGGGAGGGAAAAAATAATGGGTGCCAAATTGTAAAGGAGGGATGAATGGAGAGGGGAAGGTGTGAGGATATGAGGAAGATTAGGAGGAAGGAAGTATAGAATAAAAAGTGTGTTTGATGGCGCGAAGGAGAGGAGAAAGAGATACATAGGCTGACA